>JAVQJL010045676.1:0-33273 GCA_036024295.1 Nannoperca obscura
CATATATATCTGCGATGATGAACCGTCCCTCCAGGTGAAAAGTAGCTTCTTCTGTGTTTCAGATCTTCAGCTCTGCTTCAACTTCGACACCAAGAACTTCAAGATCTTCTCTGGTTCTAAAGAAAACCAGTTTGGTTACACAGTCCAGCAGCACGAGGTCGGAGGACGCCAGTGGTGAGTGTCCCAGTTCACTATTCATCCACCAGGTCCAGGAACCAGTCTGTTTGAGAGCTCTTTGAGATATGATGGTTTTAGTGTAGTGACCAGTTTGTACTGGTCTCTCTACACCCATAAAACCAATCTTAATGGTCTAACATGTATAAAACCACTCTTAATGGTCTAACATGTATAAAACCAGTCTGCACTGGTCTACCATGTATAAAACCAGTCTGTACTGGTCTAACAGGTATAAAACCAGTCTGTACTGGTCTAACCTGTATAAAACCAGTCTGTACTGGTGGTATCACCACTGTGAGACATTGAGGCTTGCAACAGATCCAGTGGTGTTTAATGAGCCACAACAGAAACAGCTGCTTGAATGAAGTGAACCACTTAGATTCAGCAGTGTTACAGTGGTGCATGTGTTAAATATATGAACAGCTAATCTGGTATTTGTTAATGGTGCAAATGTAAAGATGCTAAATCGAACTTGTGTTTAAAATAAAAATAGATAATATAATTAAAAAGATCTGAGACTAAATGACTAAACAGCACAAATCAAATGTTATCCACTCATCATTAACGAGGATCGAAGGTGTTAGTTTCTCCAGGTAGCTTCAGGTAAAGACTAGATAACATCTCTCTGTCTGTCTCAGGGTTAACAATGAAAGCAGCTGTTGGACTCTAGGAGTTATTGAACTCCATGAAGTTCCATGTACTTAGAAAGTAAGTCCACAAACCTTCGACTCAGAAATATTTCCAGGAAAGTTGGTAATTGGTTCCTGTCCTCCCCACGCCGAGTGTCGGTGAATCATGTTGAGATGTCAGGATCATGTTGGGATGACACATTTTCCACCGATGTGTCTGATGAATGGAACATATCTGCATTATTTATAGTCCTTTCTGCTATAAATTAGATTTCATAATCTAGACCTGATACTGAGACCACATTTCTTATTACTCATTCACCTACATGGTCCTGAACACTTTGTCCTTGGCATTTCATCCGTCTGGGAGGGTTTTTCTGGTCTCTCATCCCTCATCTTTATGTTTCCAACCTGCTGCTGGGTTCTTAAAAACCAGAAACTCCAGCTGCTTCCTTCTGCTGCAAGCAAGAAGAGATAGGATGAAGTGAAATGAGAGAAAATGAGATGAGAAGATGAAATGAGATGAGAAAGATAAGAAAAAGTGAGATGAGATAAGATATGAATAAGCGAGATGACAAAATAAAGTGAGATTAGATCAAATTGGATCAGAGAAAGTGAGATAAGAAGATGAGGTGAGATAAGAAAGATAGGGCAAAGTGAGATGAGATAAAATGAAATGAGATGAGGTAACATAAATAAGTGAGATGACATGAGATGAAGCGAGAAGAGATAAAATTGGATCAGAGAAAATGAGATAAGAAGATGAAGTGAGAAAATAAAGATAAGATGAGATGAGATGAAGAATAACAAAATCTCATCTCACCTTGACTAATCTCCTTTCCTCACATCAAATCTCACATCATTTTGTCCTCATCTCATCTCATCTCATCTAATTTAATTAGTAATTATTATCTATTGATCTTCCGACTCTCTACTCAATATAAAGTTTGACTGATCACTGCCACTTAGTTTGAAGGAGCAACACTACATGTGAAAGCACCTTCAGTAGTGTCTGATGTACTGTGGTGTAATCCAGTGTAATCCAGTGTAATCCAGGGATCCTATGACCCTCCCCTCGTGTTAAGGGCAGCGAGGCGCCCATGATACAAGTCTGAGAATCTGTTGTTGTGAGTCTGCGGTTGCAGGTGAGGTTGTGCAACATTCCCGCCTCTCTGCTGTCTCATTCTTCTTTCTTTTTTTAAAATCTGGAAACATTTCAGCCGTGATGAATACCTTGCAGTCTTCCCGGATTACACAATCTCTCTGCCTTTGAAGTCGCAGGTAAATAAGTGGAAAGTATTTGCGTCTCCGGCGTCCTGAGGCCGAGCGGCGGCTCTGGAAACTATGTGTTGCGGTTTGTTCTCCCCCAGCCTCCCTCTGGGACGCCCATCACATCGCCGTGTGCTGTTAAAAGGTCGACATCGTTATTCTGCAGGTTGTTTTTCTGCACGGCCTGGTGACATGTTGGTACCCAGAGGTGAAACAGTCGATCTCTTTCATCCGTTGTTGTTCTCAGGAATGTTATTGTACCCATAAAGCATCAGGGTCCCGGGACCTCTGACACCCGTTCCATTTAAACCCTTTAGTTGTAATGACTTTTTAATCACTATTTTGTTTGTTTAAAACAAATGTCTAGAAAATATGTTGTTTTGGGCCATTTATTAAAGTTAAGTCAGGTAAAGTTTTATATTTAAGTATTATGAAGAATACACACACATACACACACAAACATACATGCAGTCGTGTTTCCAGGACTTCAGAGGACGTTATTCTGACTTACATTCATTTCTTGGAGATGAACCGTGGTTATGGTTCTTGTCTACATCCTTCTCTCTTCTAACGTTAAACCTGTCTGAAGCCTAAAATGTACAGATTGTCCTCACCCGGACTCGTGTTTTGTCCCCAGAACGAAGGAGAGTTGACATTTGAAACCATGAAGCTGCAGATCAGCTACAGTTAAGACAAATAAACTTGAGTAGACCTCCATGTTGATCTCCATGTCTGTTAGAGGTCAAACCCGTTGACCTGCGTTGACCTCCGAGGTCAAACCTCCGGCGCTGTGTGTTTACAGAGGCCGCCAGCCTTCATGTCTGTGTGTGTGTTTGTTGTGCCAGTGTGGTCCACAGGGTGTGTCCTGCGTCTCTTGCTTCGTGTGTGTTAGTGTGTCTTTAGTGTCAAACTAAAGAAAAGAAAAGGTAGAAAGCAGTGAGAGCTTCTGTGTGCAGCTGACGTTCAGCCACGTCTGTACCGCCATCGCATCACGTCTGCGAGGCTGCTGGACCTCCAGGAAACTGAACGTGTTTCCATGGAGATGAATTGAAACTTCGGCCCATTTGAAACTAGTCTGAACGGCTCTTGACGGCCACAAACACACCTTACATGGAAAACGTGAGTCCATCCAGATGTTTTTTTCTGTCGTCTTATTTAATCGATGAGTGAGGAATATGAGGACAGTCATGGTGCTGTCATGCTTACACGTACAGTTCTGATGATTGATCAGATTACTGATCTGATGGTGCTGATTATTGTACACACTCTGTGAATAAACAGATATTTAACAACATGAAATGATGACGTATGACAGAAAAAATTGATTTTAATAAGCTTTGAAACCAAACCAAACAAATGAACAAATCCAAATATTTCAGCCCTTATCAAATGAATCTGACTTCTGTGGAGGTCTGGCAGAGTGAAGTCTGGTGAAGTCTGCAGCTCCAGTTGTGTCTCTGGAAGACTTTATAACAGAAGGATTAAGAAGAACATGCTCTGCTCTCTTTCTCTCAGTGTTGTTCCCTCCAGCTGAATAATGCAGGTCCATCCGCTCACAGAAAGCCCAATAAAGCCGTGTGAGGAGAGGCAGGTATAGCTGAGCACCTGCTGAGGAAACAGCACGATGGACTGATGTCAGAGCACCAGGTTCCTGTCTGCTGCTGCAGGATGTGGACTCTGTTGGGATGTGGTTTATCGGGGGTGCTCTCCACCCCTTTGATGTGGATGGGAGACGCATTAGCAGATTGGAGGTTAGCGCTCCACCACGGCATCTCCTCTGCTGTGTGACTCAACCCTCTTCCCAGAACCGCCGTCCAGGCCACATGTGGTGGCGTTTAGCCCGGTTTACTCTAACAACACGCTTGCTGTGTGACCTGTGGTTTGCAACACAACCGCTGACCTCTGAGAGCAGGAGGGGAAATACCTCCACAGTACATCTTTATATTCACTGTACTAAATCAAAGCAGACCTTTTATTAGGTGTCTGTCTCTGTTTGATTACATGCACCACACATCAGGACACTGTGCTGGAGTTCAACAGTTAAAGAATGACCGCCATTTAATTGGCATTTAAGGCACCGCACTGAGCTGGTTTAAATCTTATTTATCAGATCGATATCAGTTCGTACACGTTAATGATGAATCCTCTATGCACACCAGAGTTGGTCATGGTGTTCCACAAGGCTCTGTGCTTGGACCAATTCTATTCACCTTATATATGCTTCCTTTAGGCAATATTATCAGGAAGACTTTCAAGAAGACTTAAGGGTAATGGATGGTGCTGTGCCTCCAGCCAATCCAAACATAAATCAGAGGTATAATCTGATGATTAAGTGATTATATCCAAATCGAGTCATGATGGGTGTGACAGGGAAGGACAGGGCAGGGGGTCGGGAAGTAGTACTCACTAGCTGGTTGTGCCGTAACCTCTCGCTCTGGTGAAACCCACTGATACTGCTACAACTAGAGCTGGAAGACCTGGAGACAGAGAAAGAGGTGAGTGGGTGAGACAAAGGATAAAAGGAAGCCTTAATTGGGACAATGAAGCATGTCAGCCAAATAGGATTCTCTGGTGTGAACAACACTGTATGGCTCTTCCCATTCAAATACGAAGCAGCCATGCAATAGCACGTAACATGTGCATGTGCAATTGAAACTGACGGAGTGCTTTGTAGGTAAGCCTCTGCATCTGCATGTGCTCCCTGACACACAGGTCTAGCTACAGGCATGAAAACTGGGCTTAGATCCCACTTCCCTGTGGAGATGGAAGATATGACTTTGCATCTCAAAACATTCTTTGTTGCATTGACATCTTGTGTACATTAACACTGCTGCATGTGACCCACACATGCAGCATGCCTGAGTGTGAGTAACTCTCCGAGAGAGCATGTGAGACTGAGAGTGAGTTTTTAAAATTGTGAGGTATAGCTTGCAGTGGTCAATAAGTTATGCATTAATTAGCTAAGTCAAGCAATTTGCATGTGTCTGCATGTGTCTCTCTGTGTGTGTGTGTAAGTGTTCGTGTGTGCTGTGAGGGAAAGAGAGGGAGACTGAGTGTCACAGAACGCGTGCCAGAAAAAGAAGGAAATATGCTGGGCCCGTAATGAGCTTGGCTCTGAAATATTCATGTAATTAACAAAGCTGTGATTATGGCTGCAAATGAAAAGCAATTAGAAAAAGTCACATTAACATTAACAAATAAGATGGTGGGGAGCCAGGCTGGTCCACTAACCAGCATGCGCAAAGTTTCAATTAGACAACAACAACATCAATCTGGCATTTACCAATATATAATATGATAAACACACACCTATACGTTCCGCATACACACTCTCCTGTTGATCTAACACAGATCCAGTCACACCCTAAATCTCCTGTTTCCATGGTAACTGATTTCAATCACATAATTTGGGGAGAAAATTGCAAAATGGACGTGAAGAGGATATGCTGTTTGATCCCCTCCACTCGGCTCAACTGTTCCATGCATATCATGTGCATTTGAGGGTGTATCAGATAATTCTATAGCGGCCACTGCATACCCAACACACACACACACACACACACACACACACACAGTGTAAGTATCTCTGTCGCCATCTCTGACTGTACAACAATCTATACATTCTCCCTCCCTTGTATCAGGTAAGGGCATCAGTGACTTGGCAGATTAGACTGGTTGGATCAATATCAAGTGAAATGAACAGACGGTGTGTGTGTGTGTGTGTGTGTGTGTGTGTGTGTGTGTGTGTGGTGACGGTGGTGGAGGCTGCGGTTGTAATGTCTACAGCTATGCCTAAAGCATCTTGCCAGTGTTATGCAGATGTTATGTTTTGATTATCCTCTAACATCCCTGTAGCCTGTTGCATCAGGTTGTAGACACTGAGAAAACAGCATAATAGAGCGAGGAGGGGAGGCAACAGAGGTGATGCAGAGCAGAATGGCACAAAAGAGTAAGATTACCTTGACTCTGAATCTAAACCGTGACACTCTTTGTGAATGTGTATGCATGTAAAAATGCATGTCTAGCTTTGGCTTTATTAGATAAGATTACATTAGAAGCTGTTATGGATGTATTTTGAGGAATAGAGTTCTTGAAGCAGCAAATAATAGGATACAGCAAAGAAAAATTTGATCAAAATGAGAATTGAGTAAATTAAGGTTATTAAGCATAATGCAGCCAACAATTTCTACACCAGAACATAATTATCTGCTGTATTTTCAAGTAAAAAATGCCTGTCTTGCTGCTCCCCATCACCAATTCATGTCACACAACAGTGGTTCAATCAGCGTCCAATTCCTGAAAGTGTTTTCATTTGCTATGCTGAAAATCCTCTGGCACACAAGGACAGTTTATATTTCCAGTGACATCACCAGCAGACATTTACATTAGCAGTTAGGTGTCATAGTGAGTAACTTTTTCATTCATATTAAAAAGTAAAAATGTTAGGTTACATGTATATTAGCAATATACCATACCAAGTACTTTGCAGTAGATGTTGATGCTTAAGAAGATTATTGCCTGACAAAATTAATGAACTTATTGTGTGTGTGCACTCAGCATGCTCTTATGCATTTTGCATGAACAGTCATGTGTTAATGACCAGAATTGTTGTTGAAAATCTGTTTTGATGATGAAAACAAGACAAAAACAAAATTAAAAATAACCTTTGAAAAAAAACATGACTTAATTTAATACAGTGTTTATCATAAAATGACTGAACAATGTGAAAGGTGGATAAATGGACAAATGAAATAATGTTTAAAGTAGGCTATATATAACAAGCAATAACCTGCTTGACCTTTAGAATCACACATAGCATGCAATTGGTAAAGCGATTTCATGCCCTGTCCAAACTGATTTCTTTAGATGGTGATTTAGCTGCTTCACCTGTTGTGTTAATAAGCAGCATCTCTGATTTCAGTAACATAGTGCCTCAGTTAGCAATGTTAGCTAACACTACCGGTTAGCCAGCATTGAAGAAAAAGTAATTTCATGGTTTTAATATATCCACAGTCTAATTGAGAATCTTTAGACAAAAAGCAGCAACAAAACAGCTGAAATAAATCACAAAAATATGCAAGTTAGCATAGTAACATTTACAAAAAGGTAAGCTAGCATAGAATTTTCTGTGTGCTGCAGATATAATGCTAACGTTACTTTCAGTTGGCTATCCTTTATGTTTATAAGCTTTCATCAGGAACGAGTGCAGGAGAGAGTAATACAGGCTGTCAACCGTCTAAATCTTCTCCTTAATGTTAGCTAAAGGAATATTTCTGTGTCAATGCTATCATAAGATTAGCTTCTCACCTTAATCAAGACAGCATTTTAATGAGCAAAAGGACCAATAAAGCTTCTGCTCCACAGTAGAGAGCACTTAGTTGCAATAATATTAAATGTGCAAAAACGCTGCAGAATTTGGGAATGACAACTGCAATTATGATCAGAGTGCCATGCGTTCTGTTTAGACTGTGTGTTAGAGTGTGTGAACCATTACCGTCTGGTATAAACAGGTAAACAGTGCCTTTTCAGCTAACCTAATTGTTGATCAATAGCAAGCTGTATTGACAGTGCTGATTTCTGAAGGGATGGAGAGCCGAATTGCTCCACAAAAAAGTAATGGCTTGTATACAGTTATGAGACAGGAGCTGATGGCAAAAATATGTCTTTTAAATGCATAATGTATGTAATAATATAATGTATAACTGTATGATCTTTTTGCCCCATTAGTTGCTAGCAATTAGCAGGCTTGTTAGCTCAAAGGGCTATTTAATGAATGAAGTGATTTATAATCCTGAGAACAAAATACATGGGGAGAGTCAAAGGCCCAGTACAGAGCAAGTATAAAGAACAACTTGGGGCTAGTGAATGACTAGTGTGTTGGCAGTAAGCTAGCCAGTTACATTAGTTCACCAACGAGCCTTGCAAGTAGTCCCTATGTCACTGAGCTTCTAAAACCAAATATTTCACAAAAACGCACATGTGAATTTTGATGTGACACTTTCTGTGTGTGATGAGGCCTTAAAACTATTACTGAATCAAAACCAGGTGCCACAGCAGTCGTGTGTGTTTGTTAATGTGTGATATTGTGGGTGCTCACCCCAGCCGAGGCACAGAAAACGCTTGCGAATGAGTCGTGACCTCATTTTGCCAATGACGGCCAGATAGGACTGCCACGCCTCTGTCAGCACCCAGCAGAAGGACGCCAAGAAGAAGAAATGCAGGAAGGCGGCAGTCACAGTACAGAGGCCCTAAAAAGAGATGAAAGTCAGGGAGGTGGAGAAAGATAAAACAGTTGGAGGCGTTTTACAAAAAAGTAAAAAAGGTGGTTTTGTGAGAGGTGTTACAATGAATCATGTCTTAGGACTAGTCAGTAGAGGAAAATGAAACCTCCGCAAAATAAAGAGGACAAAAAGAAAAAGGGAGTCTGATAAAGCACATATTGTTTAGAAGTATAAGAGTTCAACCTCGCTCTGCTGTGTTCCTCCTTTTGATCAATACTGACCACCACACAGTGCTGAGTATTCAGAGTACTCAGAATGTCAGCCTGATACTTCGAGAACTCCACTATATAAACCATGTCTCCTGTTAAGCCCTGCGATTTTTTTTGACAGTTTTGTTTCTAGAAATTATAAAACGCTTGGTAAAAGCACTATGACTGAAATCAAAAATGTGGTTACTGTAGAAATCCAGCTTCAATGTGTGGAAATAGAATTTATTCTCTGTGTTTGTCTGTGCACAGCGCCTTACCTTGCTAAGCGTTTGAGATTGTCCCACCAAAATCAATAAATTGGAGGCCAAGATGGAGAGGCAAAAATTCACCAAGATGATGGATCTCTCCGAACGGATATACCTACAGAGCAGAGGGCCAGAGAGAGAGAGGGGACAGACGTGTGAGATAAGTATTAATGACAGATTGATGGACTGAACAGCATCTTTTTGGACATTGCAGAGTCATTAGCTTGATTTTGCCATCTGTCATGTGTGTTACCAAAATCTAATCACCACCCCCTGCTGTAGTTGAACCATTTGTTCCTTATTAGGCCTCACTGGAGTTTTGGCACAGCAGAGGACACACACACACACACAAATGCACTTTCAGCAAAATGTACTAGTAGGAGCCAAATTACATGATGCCATGACAGCATCAAGTATGTGTTTGCGTGTGGACATGTACCTCCAGAAGGCAGCGTAGATTAGCAGCAGGATGAGTAGAGCGGTGCAGGAGACCCCACAGCCCACCATGAGGGGAACAGAGGGCATGCTGGTAGGACCCATGTCCTGAAGAGAGTGAAGAGGAAGCAAAGAGGAGGGACACCGAGGAGCAAATGGATGGTTAATAATTACTGCAAGGCATTATTTCATAGATGTACTTTGCTTGGCAAACCCTAATTATTTGCTTTGGTTAACACATTGCATTTTATTTTATTATACCAAAATAACTAGTTAGTAAAGGTCATAGTGAATTGGCAGTTAGAGCATCTTCAGCTTCTGTCTTGTGAAATGGTATATGTGGGTGGGCGTGACTTAGCTATGCCAAATGATATCCAAGTTCACAAATCCTACTATATCATTGCTCTGTTAGCTTACCTTCTGGGATCAATAAAGTATTGTGATTCTGATGATTCTGATTATTTGATCCCCAAGCTAACGGTAAAGTATGATTTTATACAATACAAGCTTAGTTTATATTGTACTGTAGCTTTTTAATTCTACATTTTATCTTTAAAACTGCTTTTTTATGTATTCTCATTTATGATTAGTTCAAACTATTGCTTTCTTTTTATCCTTTTAATACATTTTATCTTTTAAAACTGCCTTTTTATGTATTTTCGTTTCCTTTTGTTTGAATTATGATTATATCGTTTTAACTTTTGCTTTTTCTTGTTGTCCTTTAATCATGACTTTGTCTCTGTACAGCACTTTGAATTGCATCTGTGTATGAAAGATGCTATATAAATAAACTTGCCTTTCCTTGCCTTGCCTAGTTTAGCTACTCCACATTTGATTGGATACATTTATGCAAACATCCCCAAATTCAGGATCAGTCAAAATCAAAAGCATTGCAATATTTTAGGGGAAGAGAAAATAAAATGATTTTGATATAAAAACACACAAAGATCTTTGATATATAATAATGCATATATCATGAGATAACTAAACAATTAACATGTTAACCAATGACTAGAATTTAGAAAAGGTAATTTCTTAAACTGTCTTTACACTGGACAACCCTGCTTCATAGTGCTTTACATAAATCAGACAGTGCTTAGCTTTGCTGTGTGAATGCATGCATTTATGCAGTACAGTACAGTTACTATAGGGTTACTATTGGCATACTCTCTACAGCAAAGACGCATGAATATGGCTGGATATGGTACAGGAGATCGGGAGTTCAGTTCCCGGTCAGGGTGCATACACATGGATTCTGCATACACATGGATTCTGGAATGCTTGGAACTGTACAACATCAACAGGACCCTAAGAGCCTTCAACAAGAACTCAATGGGGCTGTGGAAAAACCATCAAGTGTGGCACATACCAAGGAGATGCTCTGTCCCCACTAAAGTTCTTCATAGGTCTGAACCCTCTCAGCCATATCATCACAAAGAGTGGCTACGGATACTTGCTACAGAACGGAGCAACCATCAGACACCTACATGGATGACATCAAGCTGTATGCCAGGAGTGAACGAGACATCGACTCAATGATCCACACCACCAGGATCTACAGCAACAACACTGGAATGTCATTCGGACTAGATGAGTTTAAGCACCTGAAATCCAGTACCCTGAGACTGTACACTAAGTGGAAGGAGGGACTAGTGAGCATCAGAGCCACTATCCAGGGTGAAGCAACAAAGATCTATGAGTACATCAGAAAGTTGGCCCCAAGTGATAAGTTGCTTAGGGACTACCACAGGCAGCAGAAGCCCGATGAGGAAGAAGAGCAAGTGGAACCATCATGGGAGGACAAACCACCGGCAGATAGAAGAAGTGGCCGATATCGATACATCCTACCAGTGGCTGAAAAAGGCTGGACTAAAAGACAACACAGAGGTGCTGTGCTGTGCTGTGGATATGTGGAAAAAACAGAATTACAGCAAAATTACAATTAAATGCCAACAACCCTGTTTGCTAGCAATGTGTTGGAAGCTAGTTTATGACTCTACTCTTATGTGAGCAGCAACAAGCTAGTATTAGCTAGTATCTATTAACTCTTTCACTTCTTTAGCTGTAATCCCTTTGGATGGCCCTTTTTAATTATATTCTGCTAATTACAAACAATTACCTTTAATTAAAATTACAAAAGTCTGTTGGATGGAGCTGGATAATTACACATAATTACACTATTCTGAAAGTTGCTGTTTGTTGGAAGTATCTTTGCCACTGTGACGTCACCTATGTCACTTTTCCACGAATGACAAACCTTTAATTACGACTGTTATTTACTGTGACACATGATTTATTCAGGGAACCAACCAACTGCCAAGGTAAACAATGTACACTGGGAGCCTGCTGTACACCCATTTACACCAATTGTATAATGTTGCATGTACAAGGGTAAAAGCACTAAACCATAGAGCATAATTAAGCAATTTAGGTCATGATGTACAGCGCACCTCTGCTTTGCCTCTCTCTTGAGGTGTGCCTTTGAAAGGATGAGGAACAGATAAATGAATCTGCGTGGAGAGCATACACCCCGCAGTGTCCTAAATGGGCTTAATGTTTGGCCTGCTTTTAAGTTCTCAATCACACAATTTACCTCAATTTACCTCCTGGAGTGGCCAGCGTTCCCTTTCATCTCAAAGATTTATTGCTGTACACACACACACACACACACACACACACACACACACACACACACACACACACACACACACACACAGTGTCCTTTACTGCAAATAAAGTACATACTCACACACAAAGGCACGTCCACGCAGATGTGCCAAGTAATCTAAAGTCAGTGTTTAAACTGTGTGAATGTGTGTGTTTGAGATGAGATGAAGGTAGAGGAGGAAAGCAAGAGACAGGCTTTAGAAAAGAATAAAGAATGCAAACTAAAAAAGAAGTAGTAGGAGAGAAGTTCAGAGAGAGATGGTGTGGTTAGAGCTAAGGACAACTAAGAGAAAGCAAGGAGTAGGAGGAGGAAGAAATAGATAGGGGGAAAAAAACGAGTGAGAGTCAAAGCTTCCCTTTTAGTGGTTTTCCCTGGCTCAAAGGAAGCCAACTTCTCCAGAGTAAAGTGGAATAGGCTGGAATACCAATCTGGTGCACACACACTCACAAATGCGCTGTGAGGAGAATATAGGTGAAACATAATCACAACCGCCTCATAAGAAATGAGAGACCCACAAAAGAAGAGAGAGGGGATATGACAAGCATCTGCTTTAGGAAAAAGGGAAAGGCCTAGGAGGAGAGTGAGAGACAACAGAGACTCAGCGTATTTGATATAATGTAGAGAGGAAGGTCAAAAGATACACGGGCATTTGTGTTTTTTTGAGGTCTGACAGATCAAACATAGAGGGCGCATGGGGAATGACAAGCACAGACACATACAAGCCTATTGAATTTCCTTTTTCTCTCTCTGTCTCTTTTGTCTTGAATTATCTTCTACCAGATAAGTAATGGAATAAATTATGCTATTACTCATAATTTACTCAGTGTACACCCACAAATTGTCCCTTAGCTCTTCATTGTGTCAATTTGTTTAACACTGTTTTCTTAATTGGTATGTTTAGGTTATGCGTGCGTGATGAGATTAGGCGTCTAATTTCATAATGTGAAAGGATGCTACAAAGGAGTAAATGAAAAAAAAAGGAAACACCCACACAGACAGATACGTCAGGCCTGAGGCTACAGTGTCACACAAATGCCCTGCTCTAAATAGATGTAGTGATATTATGTTGCAGTTGGAGGGGATGTGTGCTCGTGCTTAGTGTGTGTGCAGTATGTGTGTGAAAAGAGAGAAAAGCACAGGGAGAGACTACAGATTAGAAAGGAGTGTGCTGAGGCTCTGCTGTATATGGCCAGGCTCCCCTGGGCAGCTTGGCTACCATGTGATGGAGAAGATAGCTATTTTCAGCTCAGAAAGTTTAACCTACTTATCTCCTCTCACTCATACCTCCTTCCTCCACTCCTACCTATCCTCCCTTTCTTTTCCTCTCTGTGTCTCCCATTCTTCCCCCACTTGCTCCTACCTTTACCTCTCCTCAGCAGTGGGTCTCTCTCATTCTCTTCTCTCACTCCACATCTATCTGTACCTTACTACTTCTCTCCCATTAACTCTCCCATTCTCTTCTCTATTTCAAGGTAAACATGAAGATTTACAGAGCTGCAATTACACAATACTACATAAATGCATCCTCTATATGAGAAGTATAAGAGGGCTTGGAAAACTGTGTATTCATCACCACTCATGTAGTGCTGTGTTTTGGAGTGTCTCATAGGCCCATATAGGCTGTAAAAATGCCATTTCTTATTTCTTAAAAGATGGCATTTTGGAAATTTTAGGTTTTGATCGAATAAGTTCTCACCCCAAAAAGAAAAAAAAAGAAAATAATAATAATATTTTATAATTTAAAAAAAATTCAAGGTATTTACCATTTAGCAGTCATATGCTCCATTTGTCCCCAGGTGAAAGCATACACACTAGTACACACAAACAGACTGTGCCACTGCAGAGATGTGAAACGCTAGGCCTTCATCTTGCTAATATAGTGTTCCTGCTATTCAGTTGCCTGTTTTATTGTCATGGCAGTAGGTAAATATTGCCTGCGATATGCTTCAACTGAATCAATTCAGCAGACCCTCGAGGCTTCAACTTGACAGGCTCTGGCTTCAGTGGCCTCAAGCCAAACCATAAGTCTCCTGTCAGTGAGTGACACCCTGGAGAGCTGGCACAGTGACTTAAAATGTAAAGTCATCATATCAAGTGCTGGCCTTATCCGCAGGTATTTATTTCCCCCCTTGGTCTTTGTGTGCTTCTTGTTGAAGCAAAATGTAGAGTATCAGATAAAAAACGAAGCCTAATCCAACACAAAAGTCTAAATTAAAGTAAGTAGCACCTTTTTCTATAGGACTACTGTCAAAACCATATTCGCCCCCAAAGATACACTATAACAAGCCTTGTTGGTACACACAAATCTTCAAATCATCACATTTTAATTATGAGGTAACCAAAGGGTATATTACACTTTACTGTATTGTCCTAGACCTATTTTACTTTAAAAAAAAGTCAGAGTCAGATAACATGCCAAAACTACATGCCATACTTAAAATTGTTGATAGGGATTCTTGGTGTCATAAATGCCACTACAGCCAAAACAACACTTTCAGCTCAGTTTTAAAATATCTAATTACCAAGCAAGTCTGTCCTCACCACACCCACACTCAGCCATTATGCATCACCAGCCAGAGAAACAACTAAATAATTGCACCTGTTTACTCTCTCATCCTCTCCCTTGTCACTAGCTCACCTTCAATTAATACGACGAGGGATCCAAAGATTCTAATGCAATTCCACGCAGAGTCCCTCATAAATTTTAGCAACTCTCATCTTTTAATTATGGTTGACAAGTGCAAGATATTTGCATATTGTAACCTTGTAGTCTCGCTCCATCTAGTGCAGGCCTTGTTTTCTTTCTAAATACCGTTTCCAGTTAAGTTGTAATAACTAAAATATGAGCTGCCATATTGGAGCACCTCAATCATCCCAGTCATCCTTCCACAGTGGAATCAGTGACTTTGGCCGTTAATAGTCTAAATAATAGACTCAGCTGTGAGATTTTTCCATTTTGATTAGCTGCCTGTGAGTACTAATGACACAGGAGGAAACAGATTCAGTCCATCTCCAGCAGGCCCAGTCATTTCATGAGAATGATGGGGCCAAAAACATTTAGCCTGGCAGGTAAAAGAAGCTATGAGAAATCTTTCACAGCAGAAGACCACTTTAAATATTGTTCTCTTGAGAAAATTGCTTTGATACAGTAATAGGCTTATACAGTAAATGAGTTATAGAAACTCATTTTTCTCTTCCTAGCCAGTGTTTGTGTGTGTACCCAATCACACTGACTTGAATTAAGGTCTCAGGTGCGTTTTGAACCACCGACCCTTTCACTCGCGTTTCTGGTTACCTGCTTAGGCAAGCACAAGCCATGTAGCTAGCACACTGTAGGTCCAAAAACAAGATTGACAGAGGCACTTGAAAAAACTGTGATTAATTTCCACGTCAACACAACTACAACCGCGGCCTTGTGTGCTGACAAAATGGAAGCAAAGTGGTATAACTCACTTGATTAACTCGAGGCACAAAATGTTAAACTGACTTTTATAAAGCCAATACCTCCTTCAACTCCAAATCCCATGATCCCTATGAGCACTGTGGAGGCAATGAGTCCAGACATATCCGTAGGGTTTGTGTTCCCTCTGAAGTCATTTTGGGAATTAAGTGACTTGGTTTATTGTATGCTTCCATGACCTCACTCAATCAACTCCTCTTTTCCCCTCTCTCTCCTATGTTTCTCTAAAGTAACAACCTCTGTCTTGTCTGATAGTGAAGGTCTCTCTATAGACACACACACAGAATACACACACGGAAATCTCAGAGGCTATAGAAAGTAAACAGGATTAACTGGCTATCCCTCGCACCACTGTAAACGGCCTGTAATGGCAGCACTGCTTCTAAATCCCTCCATCTCTTTCTCTCCCCCCTCCCTCCCTTCCTTTTCTATTAAACATGGAGGTTAATCCTCAACCCCCCTTGTCCCTAGCGCCGTGGCCCAGGATAAGCTGTCAGAGCTGGGCTGCTGATACTCAGCTCTGCTCCAACAGCCACACAGCCTGGACACAGCGTATGAATGTGTGTTTGAGTGTCTACGTGTGCATTTTTGGGCATGCAGACTTGTATGCATGCGCGCTAGTGTGTGTGTTTGTGTGTGTGTGTGTGTGTGTTTGTTGTCTGTGTTTGCATGTCCGGATGTGACTGGGTTTTTTATGTGTTGCCAAATTCAATTCAAATTCTCTCCCTCCCTCTTTTATAGAATCCAATCTCGGCTGGAATAAAAAGCTAACTCTGGAGGGCTGTAAAGCCACAAAGAGCACTCAGCACAAGCCACAACTGCTCCTGTCTGAGAGCCATGGACACAGACACACTGACCCATACCTTACGGTCCTCAGCACTGGGTCTAATAGTGGTCCTGGGGGCTGAATGATGAATCACTAATGACTAACACACTCTTCACATATGTAACAAATGTCAAAAGAGTCAATGTGTTTTGCCTCCTAGTCCTCTTTCATTCAACACGGCCGACCTGCTTGCTGTGGGAAGGGAAAAGTCAATATTGTTCATTTTGAAGAGGAGCCACAGGAACCAGAAATAGTGAGTGGAATGACCCAATAAGCTTATAGGTTGTAGTCACCGTGTTTTCCATATAGTGGGAATTAATGTCTCCCAGAATTCTGTAATAGGTTCCAGACCCCTGTGAAGTAATTCAAGCTTTGAGGGACAAAATAATGAATAACCGCATTTACTCACCTGAAGGCCATCACCCTATTTTGATGGTCTTTATTCTTAATAAAGGGGAAGAGGAGAAGGGAATTAAATAATAACTCCTACAATATGGAACAGAGATCCCAGAATTATAAACCAACTGAATATTGGAGGTTTACATCATCTAGCTATCCAGTATGTTCAGTGTCTGTGGCATAGGAACGTTATCAAAGTTAAAGGACCAATCAGTGTCACCCTCTCAGCTGTGTCGTTGGTGACACAAGCAAGGTGGAAACTTGGTTTATCCAAGTTTGGATTGATTAGAAAGTTTCACAGGGACTTTTTTTTTTTTAACTCAGCACCTGTACATGAAAGATTCAGTTGTGTTTTGCACATGGATCATTCAAGTACTTCTAAATCTAAATTAATTTAAAGAGACAGGATGCTGAAAGAAAATAAGCAGGGGAAAGACAGACCAGTCGCTATCATCACAAATGATCACAACAGAGTTGGAGGAGCTATTTCTGGCACCCTTGGTTGTCAAAGTAAAAGTCTGATTCATTTTGACTAGACAAAATTAAGTGACTCACAGTTGGGGCACTTCCATGGCTTGCATGGGCATGAAACTCTCCCCGAAAGAGATTTTAAAAAAAAGCCTGGTTCTTTGATGCAAGGTAGAAGTCAATACACACACAAACATAAGGTGAGACGTTAACCCCACCTGTTTGGTGCGAAACATTCAGGTTCTGAGCTTTAAAATCTGTTACGTGCACGGTTAGTGGTGGGCATAATCTAAAGGTTATGCTTTGTTCAGAAAACTGCTAATACCATCTGCAGCTTAAATTAATTCACTTTTGGATTCTTGATAAATTTGGCAACCATGACACCATGTTTTCTTGCCAACTGCAAGGAAGAAGCGTTTTATATTTGTTACAGCTCAAATTTGTGATGACTGGCTTCTTCTTCCATAGCAATGGCGGGCCAAGGCTCCTGGGTATTGCAGTATTTAGAGTCATCTGCCACTCCCAACTAATGGAATCATTTCTCAAAAGGAAAGATAAAATAATTAAAACCCATATTATAAATATAATTATATTAAAAATGTCATTATATTTTCTGGGTGACATCTGCAATTCTATATAACTTTGTAACGTGTCTTTGGAATATAAGAGGAAAAAAAGACCCCAGAAGAAAACACAGACAGATATGTAGAGAACAAGCTGTAAAGTAGCAGTGCTAACAGAACCACAGTGCCACCTCTGAGATATGTTTTTCTCATATTTGGTGCAGAGTGTATGTAAGGACAAGAACATTCTTAACAGTAATGTGTTTCGAAACAACAATGCACAGGACCAGCAAGTGCTATATGGGAGCAATGCCTTACAATGAAAAGGTTCCACAGGGATAGATGTCCACATGAGCCCACAGCTCTTTATCTCAGCAACATTGGTTGTTAATGCATTATTACATTGCTCAGACAACATCTCCTTTCCATCTCTTTGTCTCTCTCACTCTCGTTTCTTTCTCTCTCTCTTAGTTATCCCTGCCAGATGAAACTGGACGGCCTTTTCTGTCTGGTTTAACATTTCCTCAAAATCCTCCATTCCTCACAGCCACTTTCCATTTCTGTGACACCTGGAGTTACCCTCCAGTGCTTACTAGGGATTTGCTTTGCTGGCTCCATTTTCTAACCTAACCAGTAATAGATATCACACAGAACTCCCATAGATTTTAGTGTGTAACAATAAATTTAGCCAATCTCCATCTCTTTACACTCCTGATTATTTAATGTAATCACTGTCCTCATGGTCATTAGGTGCAAGGAAGCATGGAGACAAATTAACAGCCAAAGCTGATGGGTACATTTTGTGACCACAGCAGTCAAGGAGCTGTGGCATAAAGTGAGAACAACAACTGAAATTGCTAACAAGAAGAAGAAGAGGATGAAGGAAGTGGCAAAAGCCGGGTGCTAAAGAGGAGGAGAAGGTAAACTGATAAGAAGACGTCAAAGGAAAATATGGCTAAGAAAAAAAAGGGAGCAAGAAAGTGGGTATAAATAATAAACTGGGTTAGGTGTTATAGACGGAAGGTGTAAAATAAATGCGGTGACGATGTGGGATGTTATACAGTTAATGAATTAGGGTCTGCAGGAAAGAGTGTGGCTGTGAGAGGGAGGGGAACTAAGAGCTGTCAGGTCTTTGGATGTCCATTAGTGCAGTACGGGAGAATGGGTCAGCGTATCAGAACAGGCATTACCCTGAACTGCTAAAAAGCCTTCTTTAATCATATCAAACACACACTGCAAGCCATGTGAAGTATTTTTAGAAGCACAGGTTACGTGCTGCCGGCAAAATCACACAGACACAATAAAATCTCTTTCTTTCTCTTGACACCTCTTCTCTCTCCCATCAGTTGGAAGTAGCTTGCTGAACAAACTGACCTTTAAGCTTTAAAACAAAAAGACGCAGAGCGAGAGATTGACAGCCGATCAACATATAATTAGACCAGCAAAGACACACTGATCACAACTGCTTCTTCTACCGTGACAATGTTAAACGTTGGCGCCACTCCTTAGTCTGCACCCATTTTATTCTGGTCAGTGGTGCAAGGAAATATGCTTGTTATAAAGTAAGACACCTCACATTCAGATTTAGTCAGCATTTACTATTCATCTCTCTCTATAAAGACAATAAAAAATACATATATATATATATTAAAATCCTACTGTATTTTACAGTAAAATCCAACTGACAGGGGTGACATTTAAATTCAATTCATACTCATCAGCTCACTGACCTGGCCCCTGGTAGTAGTTGCCATGTTACCCCCCAAGTCCCACAGAGTACAACAGGCTATGCATTAGTGACTCACCGGATCTTTAGCTTGCTGCGCTAACACGGCGTAGGTGGATATCCTGCTGCACAGGCATTTGGTGTGGACAGTGGTTGACGAGAGCGTTTGGCAGCCTTCTGTGCCCCAGTTTTCTGCGCCAGCTTCCCTGGAGGTGGGGAGAAAGGGGGGTAGGGAGGGAAGGGAGGTGGCACAGGGGAAATAAACTGTGACTGTGAGACGAATACACACAAAGAACTGTCACATGACTAAACACGACTATAGGAAGTTCCAACTCAAAGGGGAGTGGGGGGGTGGGGTTAAAGAGGGACAGAAAGACGTTCTTCCCCATCAAGTTCACCAAGTTTACCCATTCACTCTATAAGTTTAATATGCACTGACAGGTTCTTTTAGCCTGCTGGCATTAGAAGCCAATGTCACCCCACTTGTTCTTGAGTCTTCTCTGTGTTTAGCACCCCAAACACTTTCTTTCTCATCTTTGTCCTTTCTATTCCATCTCCCTTTTCTTGGAAGAATACCCCAAGATACTTGAGGCCTTGAGGCCAAATGAAAAGGGTTGCATCAGCTAAAAGTTAACAAAGACCAGTGCGACTTAAATGGTGGATGTGGATTGTTCAGCACTAAATGGTCAATTGCGCTGACACGCTTAGTTACTGGGGCAGAGAGCGCCCAGAATCTCATACAATCGAACCTTGTAAACTTTATTGCCCTACATCTTTCTCATCTTCCCTTTATTTGCACCACTCCCCTCCACTTTCCTCTAAATACCCTCAATAGAAGGTTGAATGCGGAGGTCAATCAATAAGATTTGAACTGAACTAATTACCCTGGCAGCTCACACTACACATTAACCTTATGTTTAACCCTGCAATACTTCTATTCTAGCCGCCAGTGAGAGATGAAAACATTATGGAAGGCAAAGAGCAGCTACAGAGATGTTCTGATCATTCTGGTCATCAGGCAGCAAGAAAACACATTTTCAAACAACTTTTCACAATGAGTAATGTGATATTTCTTATTATATCATATCATTAATATTATTAGTATTATACATATGATTTTTTTCTGTGCTCTTCTCACTGGTTTGAAGAGGGTTGGGCTCAGTTAGGAAAAGGTTATGTCACATAGTACCACACATCAATCAGGGTTTAGCAACATTTTAATGAATATCTGATGCAATTGCTTGGTCACTAATTTGTGTGTGTGTGTGTGTGTATAAATGCTTAACATTATGAAGTATGGTTAGCAGCCCCGAATACTGCTAATAGACAAATATTTTCCAAAGATGCAAGTGTTTGTAGGGCAAAAAGTTATTTTGTTAGGATGTAAAAGTAGCACAGAAGCAGAAGACATGCAGGGATGCCTTCAGTCCCAGTGAATGGAAGCAACAGAGGAATGATATGACTGTTTGTTGTATGTGGGAATAATTGGAAGAAGAGGTAACCTAAAACGTCTATACAAGAAATGCTCTCCTTTAGGGAAAATCTTTGCTTTAAGCTAATGGAAAAGGTTTCCCGTGACTCTGATGTGTGTCAGAGGAGGTATATGGAAACAAAAATATTGTTAATGTATTTCATCAACAGAATGCAGATTATATTTGTTCATTTTATTGTTTTCTTATATAAACATTTGTAGATGAAGATGAAATGTAATCGTATTGCGGTGTACACTGTTCTTTCACCGCTAATGCTTTGGAGAAGAACTTAATTACCTCATCTCAAGCTAATAGCAATGAGCACCCTCAACGGTGGATGGAGAGAAAAGTTAATAAAGTGTTTTCTGTATAAGGACTTCAACATATTAGAATTTGCACAGGATTTGCAATGATTAAATCACTCAATAAACTGAAAATACATGGGCTTTGGCTGGCAATATTGTATATATGAGTATCGTTTACACCTCGAGGGAAGGCTTCGGTGACAGTTTCACTTTATGAGAATGATAAACTGGCTCCTTGCTTGTTGTATTTATGGTATCTTACTGTAAGGAACAAATCAGATGTTACCCTGCCCTTGGAGAAATCACAGTCGGATAGTTTAACAAAAAAAAGGAAATTCCCTTCCCTTCTTTTATGTATAACCTAAACCTATTAAAAAAACTCAAGTTGCTAGAGGGACTCACTTCCATAAGTTATTATTATTATTATTATTATTATTATTATTATTATCATCTCAAATCTAAAACACACTCAACAAAGAAGTATCTTTTCTTGTTGTTTTTTGACTAATGTTCATCTTGCAGTTACCAGCACCTCCTGCTCTGTGATACATGCTGAGCACATATCTCCTTCCTCATTTTCACTAAGCACTTTAAAACTTTGTGGATGTAACAATGAAATACAAAACAAAAAAATATCTAACTCTTGCAACCTTTATGCTTTTATTTTGAAGGTTAGATGCAAAACCAGAAGCCCTACTTGCATTACCTGCCAGCTTAGCACAAAATGTATTAATCAGAAATTAAGTAATCTGTGTTAATAGAAACTGATTAAACAAATGTTGAATTGTCTCAGTATTTTGACAAAATTTCTTTAAAATGCTGTCATAATTCAGTCTTCTGCTGTCAATCAAATATAGTAAATGAACCACCCACCAATGACAACATATTAGTAGAGCAGTAAAGCACAATACTTCAGTCAAGCCTAAATATACTTTTGCTGTGACAGGCCACTCAAACATGATCAGTGTGACACTAAATGACAAGAATGTATCAACATTAATTCTCAAAAGTATATCTGAACATGGAGGAATGTACACACACACACACACACACAGCGACACTCAAATCCTAATGTCAGTAATGAGATGTGAGTACAGTTCCCCGATGATCATCATCTGCACAGTGACACTTCAAAGACTGAAGATCGGAAAACGAGTCACAGCAGTGAAACCTAGGTAGGTTAGATAGCAACATGGTGCGTGGCTTTGTGTGTTTCTGTGCTTCAGAGAGAGAGAGAGAAATGGGGGGAAGACAAGAACAGAGTGAATATATGTGCACTTGTTTGAGGAAATCCTCTAAAGTGTGTCCAATTTGTGAGGTATTTGTGCCTCAAACCCCAAAAGGTTTTTGGGTAACATTTACATTTCTTTTTTTTTTTTAAACACATACATGTGGAATCTACTGAGCTCACAACGATTCATCCGACGTTACGTGTATCCTTGAATAGCAAATGTGAGTTGTGTGTGAGCACCCAAGAGATTTCATGTAAAGTATTCACAAATGGCTTCGTTCACACAAGTAAAACATTGATTGTGTGATTAAATGGTAAGACAGAGGGAAACGTTGCGTACTGATTTCTGCATGTTGATTGATTTATCGTATGGTCGATGCACACATGAAAGCATGCATGCCATTCATTCACTGACACAAATGATCTGACCACATGTAACTAAGACACACAAAGTATTGTATGCCAGTCCAGCAGCGAAAGAGGAAGTTGGTGTAATGAGGAAATGTCTGACAGCTCACAACAGGGGGTCACTGAAGATAACACCAACACATGCACAAATACACATTATTTCTGACCTCTTTGTTTTGGCTGCTGAATTTTGAGCTTAATTGATTGCTGACCCTCATCTAGTTTAGCTGGATGTGATTGTTAGTATTGATGTCGCTCAACAAAAAGCCTGCTTTGACTTTTGTTATATTTCACCCACAAAGTTGGAACCAACACTGATCTGTGTTATTGCAGATCCACTACAGCTACAGATCACACTACTGCTATTTGTCCCGCTGGGCTCATCGAAGTTTTAGATTATCAGTTGGGCTTATTGGCGAGGAAAGATTAAAAGGACATGGCTTTTGTTTTACTTCTGTTATAGCACTTGAATGAGCCTGGGGCCACTGCTGACTCCTCTTATCATGGAAAACAGATACCAGATGTACAAACAGGTGTACATATCAGTATAGTTGGTTTATAGGCTGTGGATCCCAAATGTATACTGCAGAGATATCAACCTGGCAGTATCTAAACAAATGCTAAGATGTGTAAATATACACAACACCATCCAGTTTGCTAGCATTGCGATAATCGATACATCTGTTGTTTGGTCTAGATTTTGACAAAGAATAAAATGTTATTTTATGGATGTTAAAGTTGGCTTCATTTTGACAGGAAGTTATCCCTCAGTGGACGTCAGGATTACCATTTACTCTAATCAACGTGAGGCAAAACCTAACATATATACTCAACTTACTCTACAACAATGCTAGCAGCTCTGTGAGGCTCTTCTTAGGCACAACTGTGCTTTGAGCTAAATGCTAATCTCAGCGTGCTAACATGCTGACAGTGGCAATCTTAACATGCTGATGTTTAACAGGTGTAATGTAGTTTCTTATTTATTTAAATAATTAGCACCCAACTCAACTTATAGTTGGAGCTAATGGGAATGTCATTAGTCATTAGTGTTCAGTCATAAAACAAAGTATTTGACATATTAAACTTTTGATAGAACTAGTGATAGCACTGGATGAAGTGATTGTCAGAGATGTTACAATTCATCTTGTGGGGAACATGAATGTCTGTACACAACCTTGACCTGCTGGTGGCACTACATAAAAAGTCAGTGACAATGGGATTCATCCTCTGAGAACAATGAATGAACAAATTTTATGGCAATCCATCCAACAGTTGTTGAGACCTTTCAGTCTGGACCAAAGTGGTGGTCCAACCAACCGAAACTGACACTCTGTTAGCATTGCTAATTGCTATCAAACCTGACGCGCTAAACAATTATAACTCAGTCTGCTAAAACAGGTACAGTGGCAACTGCAGTACAAATTTTAATGATTTCCAATATGTTCCTTAATTGCTTGTAGAATGATGTTGCAGCTGCTAAAAAAATTTGAAAAATACTGCCTGAACAACAGCATAAATTGACCTTTTATGTCTACTGAGAATAAATTGGCACCAACTCTTGACTGAAAGGGCAGTGCTATGAAAGCCAATTGCACCCTGTTAAGAAACAAAAAAAGGTTAAACATGCTTTGAATTCTTAAACCTGAAGGGCTTGATGTAGGGATTTGAGCTGTATTGGAAGTAAAGCCACTGAAAAAGTAACCTCTCCATCTGCCTGGCTCATAGGCATGAATAGTGATGTGTTGCCAGTGTCTCTCATCCAAAGCAACTTTTTATTCTCAGCAGGCAAAGATGACATAATGTCAGTAGGGTAAAGGGACAAAGAATACAGGCAGATATGCACATAACTGCAAGTCTTCTGATAAAGGAGATACAAACTGTATGTATGCAACATGTTATAATTGGTCATTGTCATTTAAACCAGTTTTACATGGGAAAATGTTGTTCTACATAGCTGTCATTAATGTAATAAGGATTATCATTATCAACTAATTTTAGCTGCTGGCAAACACTGTCAAAACTGATTAATGAGATGACTGTAGACATAAAATATAGTTCAAGTAGTCATGCCCGGTGTCCATTGTTGTTTCTCATTGCTTATTTATGGCAAAATGGACCATCAAATTTGTGTTTAAGTAATTGCCTTTGTGTCATCAGTGGTCAGAAGTGCAGACAAGCGAAGCAATTACAAGCGGAAAAAAACTAAAAATGTGGGAGGAATAAGGCAAACAGCAATAAATGCAAAAAGCATTGAGGGATGATAAAATAATTTCACACACAGATGGAAATCAAATGCATGCAAATCACAAAAAGTTGTATCCTCATTACACAGAGAATACGTTCAAGTCAGATTGCTGTAAAGTCTTTAAAAGATAGTGGGTGCAGGTTTAATATTCAGTGCATGATATTGCAAAGTCATTGAGCAACTAGCCACAGATACTGTATAACCTGATGTTTTAATGTGCTTTTCTGACAGACAACTTTGGGTGTAGTCATCTAAAACAGAGTGAGAGTTGGCGATACACATTGCAAACACAGCTAATGAGTCATAGACAGAAGGACTGGTGGGATGGAGAGGGCTTGTTATAAAACAGAGGAATTTTAAAGGATCATGGAGGTAAGTGGCCTCAAGTGGACACAGCTGCACAGATAACAACAGGTTAAAACTTGTCGCTGTACATCAGCATCAATTACCATCTCTACCTAAGACATGCTTCTTGACATAGCCAACACTTGCTTAATGCAGTTTATGTACTACTTTGTGCCATTCTATCTATCTATGTATCTTGTACTACACAGAGTCTGGTGACTGCCATGCCATGACATGCTATTAGTAACACCTGTGCTTTTCCTACAAGTCAAAGTGTCTGCTGTTAAAAAAAGGCCTGTTGACTTGCCCTGAAATTGCCAATATGTAAACTGAAAAGGTTTACATATTGGACACTAAGCATCCGTTTTTGTTGTTTGTTGTTGGTAAGACTTCTATAAAGGAGCCACAGGGATAGTGCCACAGGGTTCTTAATATACAGTAGAGTAGACTGAACAAGATTAATATTGACAGATTCACAACCACTAAAATCTCTGTCTGAAATCAAATGTCTTGAATTATTCATTTTGAATCATTTTGCGGTAGTTTGCCTCTACTTTACAGGAGAACAAGGGTTGGGTCATCCTGGTGGCCCAGATGTGTATAACCCTGTCAAATGCAACATCATGGGATTAAAGCGTCATGTGACATCTCTTTATCGGTCTCTCCCCATGTTTCCTGAAGCTCCACATTGTTAAATGTGTGATAAGCAGTCATCATCACACAAATCTTTTTTTTTTCTTAATGCATTTCCGAATGTACTGAGCTTAATTTCATGCCCCAGAAAGAGATGGAAAAAAGTGCAGGGAAAGCAACTATTCTGGCTGATGGAATTCATTCTGGTACACATTACATACCCGACAGCCAGGGAGCCAGAGCACACATTCACCAGAGGCAGCCAATATTGCCCTTTTACTCTCAATACAACTAGAAAGCACTGAGGCAAATCTTCACATGACACAAATCATCTGTACTTACTCAACCCTTTATACCATCTATTACGGAGGACTAACCAGCACACATTTACATCACAGTATCCGCCACAATGTAGGCCCATCTATGCATTTCAATGCATGTGTGGGAATGTGTGTCTGAATGCATAAATGTATTTGACCCAGATATTAACTCTGTGTGAACTAAGCCTTCCTCTCTTCCATGTATTGATGTAAAGACAGGTCTTAAAACCGCAAGAACATGCTGCGAGATTATCTGAAGCTTGCTGTGATGTTTATGTGCAAGACCGTACAGCTTATGTTTCTAAATGTTATCTCTAATGCAGTAATTTCAACATGGAATATCTATTGATGAGAGTCCCATTTCATATGGTGTTATTCAAGGAAAAACACCAATTAGACATATCTGCTGATCAATATGAAACAAAAAAAGTAAGCTAGAGTCATCACAAGGCCAGAGAACACTAAGAAAAATGTTTATAGTACACAGGAAGTTAACAACACCATTATTCCTCCAGTACATATTTATTGATTTCTAGTTCACTTACTTTTAAATGGAAAGTTGAATAGGTATTAATAAAGACAAATATACTGTTCTTGCTGAATCCTACTTGTTTTTCTTGTGGCTCATGTCATGTGAGGTTGTCAGACAAAACCATACAACCATACAACCCTGATTCCTGTGTGAGGAGGATGCTTTGTCATTGACCTCCACTGCCCCAATCTGCTCTCTGGCATGGCCATAGGCTAATTTATAAGCTTCTTTCCCCGGATTATCTTTCTACCTGGTGTGCAGGCTAGTGAGCGAACAGGAAAAGCTGATACAGTGATACAGGTTTCGGCTATAACCATAAATGGCCAGCTGTTTTGACTGCCCGTGTTCCGTGTTAAAATGGAAACGCCACATGGCTCTGAAGAAAGTGGCTTCTGCAGAAAATGGATTATTAATCCTGACTCCCAAAAAAGTTTTTTTTTTTGTATTTTTGCAACCAGACGTTTCCAAATGCTACATAAATGTAGAGGGTTTCTCTCTGAAAACTGGACATTTTCTGAACATCTTGCCAGGAGCTCTAAGAGGACTCTTAAGGCCAAAGGAAAAACTCTGAGTCTCATAAAGCATTAACACAGTGCCCTCTCAGCCTACTTCCAGAAGCACAAGAGTAAAGAGGATAATGTGCGAGTCAACAAGATAAGCATAAGGCAAATACTACACTTGACTATAGGTTAAATATAAGATCTTGTAAGAGTATATTTGCAGTGCAAAGTCAGTCAGGAGATCTTAACACAAAAGCTACAAATTGACCTAGCATAGATAGAAGTGGGTATAGATGTTACTTACCTAGTGGCTCTAGCCGTGAAGAGGCAAAGTATTCCAACTGACAAGCAGAGCGTAAGTCTTCTTTTTCTCTGCTTCTAATCTAAACTTCAAATACTAATCACTACAAATGCCTAACATCTTCGGCTAAGGCTGTACCCAATGGAAACAGCATATGTTCTGAAGGCTATCCCTGGCCGTACAGTAAGATACAGTGCCCCATTTCACAACCACTGGTCACATGAAGACGCAATCAAAAAGAATAATGCATGAAGTAGAAAAAAAAACTAACGTCACAAAAATCAAGCCTAACCTACTTTATATAAACTCATAACCCAAACTAAAAAGGAGAATCTCTCTGAAGTGAAGCAGCTCACACTTATCCATCAAGTCCAGTAGCAGAAATAAATAATATTAATTAATAATATAAGACTTGTGCGTGCGGCTATTTAGAAAAACATGTAAAAGCTACTTAAAGCCTTAAAAAAATACAAACATAAAAAACAAAAAAAACCAGAAGCCAAGTGTCCTCAACAAGAACCCGAGCATTACGCACTGAGGATGTTAACATGCTCTCTAAGGACGGTTGTGATAGCTGGGGAAATGAGCTGAGAGCCTGTCCACGTCTGTAACGCCCAATGGAGGCAGAGCCCACATAAGCCCTACTGGCCGACTCCCTCTTGCAGCACCGACTCGCTGTCTGACACAGTCTTGATCCCTTCTGCTCTGTCAGATGGAAAAGTGGAGCAAGCCCTATCAGCCCCTCCACCCCCTTCTCCTGGTGGCTTCACTGTTAAGTGTGTTAGTGTGTGTGTTCCAGCTAAAGTGTATGTCTGTGACCATGGGGAGAGATGAGGAAATGTGTAAAAGTGGACATTTTATAAAGTAGTAAATTAACAAAAGGCATTTTAGTCTCAGATGGGGTGAAAGAAAATCCAACCAATGTTTTTTTTCAGGCTTCTACTACACTGACAAAATATATATTTAAGCACATCTGTTGGTCTTTCTCCGTTTAAACATTTTAGTATATATTTTCAAGAAAATGTAAAGTTCAGAAGCTGCCTTGAGACAAAGCAGAATAAGGCAAATCATTTGTTTATTGTACCTGCAAAAGGCACTTTGTTACCTGCCACATGTTGTAATATGTTTCAGGGATAACACTGTCAGTATAGCATCACATTCATTGTATTATCCATATTGTCGGTTGGGGCTGAAGACTACAAGTTAGAAAATGAGACTTATCTGGGTGCGTGGGGTTGGAAACAAGTGAACTCTCCTTCCCTCGTAGCCCACTCCTCATCTCTACTTGGGGCTAGCAGCCCAAGGCTACATTAGCTGCTGCTAGAACAACACACGCAAATCTCAGACCAAACTGTCACTGTCACTGTGGTCTAGTTGCATTTCGGGCAACTTAGGTGCCAGATTTTAACAAGGAAGAAGAATGCACAGAAATTAAAAAGACGATATCTCTGGTTACACTCTACGTATTTTATTCTCTGCATTCATTTATTTGTTTGTAAGTTACACAGGAGAGTAATAGATGGCTTATAAAAATCCATAACACTGCCAATATGAATAACAAAGGTGTCTCAGACTAAGGTTAGAACTTGCCGCTATGCCTTTTAGGAAAATAAATGTGCTAACATTTGGCCAGATTTGTGTCCAGCTAGTTCCTGGCAGTGTGCAGAATATGTCTTTGACTTTTTATTTCATTTAAGGTTGAGACCTGCCAGTGCCAAAGCTGAGAGCAGTGCCAGGTCAGTCTGAGCTCAAAGCAAGCCTCAATCTACCGTGTCAGATTGAAGATGTCAGAACTACTTGTGCTGCACACCAGACCATTATTACTCTATGGCAGTGATGGGCGGTGGGGGTAGGGTGGGGTTGCCTAGGCCTTTAACCACTGATCCCAGATCAAGCTGAAGACCACTGGGGATTAGAAATAGGATTAAGTGACCCTCAGCCCTTGACAAGCTTACTACCATCCATCCATCTAAAATGTATATTACTTTTATCTCTAACTACTGGGTCATATTTATTTAAGCATGCTCAAAAATGATATTGCTTCTATGAACCTGCTTCTATGCTTATTAAACCAGAAATATGAAATGTATGATTGCATACATAAATAAGTAGTGCAATGTACATTCTAAAAGGTGCCAGCAAAAAGGCAGTTTGTTCTGAGTGAAAATGCAACAGCTATAGAATCAAGACATAAAATAAGTGCTCCACTGTACAGTGGGGGTTCAGCTAGATTTTCCATACTGAGGCAGAGTGAGGGTCAAAGAACGGAGATGCCAGAGGCAAGGTAAGCAACCGCATAGCAAAGAGAGGCGGAACACCCTTCATCATTTTAAAATGGAAGAGCGAGAGAGTAAGTGAGAGAGAGCAGAAAAAGGACAGAGAAATACTTCCGGTGCCCCGTATACCTCCAAACATTCTTAAAATGTGTACATTTTTACTCTTAATGGTCTCCTTTGCTTCCACTAACCTGTGCTCCCAGTTTTGAACCTTGTAAAACCTTTATGAGAGCTAAACAGAACAGTATCTATTCGAGCCGGCAAGGCAAATGAATGAGAGTAGGTTGAGGAGACAGGCACATGGGGGAAGATGGGGAGGGACGGCACAGCGCAACGATTTGGGTGGGCAGATGGTGCCGACATATGGGCCTGTTAGGGGCAAAATAAATAAATAAACACTCACACATAAATACTGAGATGAACTGTGAGTGCCACAAACTGTTGGCCAACTTACCCAGCTGAGAGAGAGCGCAAATGGGAGAGAGCTACCACTGAAATTGCTTGCTGCTTTCTAAATAGACCGCTGCTGAAAAACATGCGCACAGACAATTTGGATGTGGATGACAGTAGGCTTTAGAGCTCTGAGCCTTTATGTGATCCCTAATCTTCACGTAAGTTTACATTACCCATGTGTGCATAACAATCAAGGGGCAAAGATACACAAGGTACATAATCTGTTTGATCAATGAGGGTGGACTAAATATAGTCTTCATGTACAGGTCATAAATTGGCTAAGTTATTTTTCCATCTCTGAGCTGAACTTCTTTTCGCCTGCTGTCTGGTTCAGCTGCTGTTCAGCACCAATTGCCTGCCTCCTGCTCATCCTCAAAGCCTATGGCTCAGTTAGAAAGACAGCCAGGATGAGAGAGGTGATATCCTTCAGCAAACAAAATGCTGCTTTCTACATGTTCTCTGCCCTATCAACAGCATGCTCCAAGATCTGCTGCCCAGCACACACCAGCAAATGGACGAGGAGTGAAAGTCCAGATTAAAAGTCCTTGTATGCATGTGCGTGTATCTGTGATGTACATTATGTATAGTTGATAAATTCCATATGTGACCAACAAGATTTTGAAAGAAATTTGTGGCTTTCTTTTGGATTGAAGCGCACCAGCTGGCTGAGATTCCCAGCCTCACACCTCCTCCTAACAGGATATGTGCACCCAAATAGCATGTTGGGATAATTCAAGGCTCTTTACACTGAAATGTTCAATCTGCGCATTAGCTTAAAAAGTAAATAACCCGTGGAGATCATAAATAGCCCATCTTTGTCAAAAGAGTAGGAACACAGGCATGTATGTCAAAATTAGACAAATCTTACATTCAGAGATGCTTCTGCTTCAGTTATTATAACTGGATTTGTTCTTGTTTTGTTGCTGGCTACATTCAATCCTAGCATTTCAGTGCATGTCACAATAACATAGTTCCTGGTCAGCGTGTGTGTGTTTGAGTGTGAACGCATTTAAGCATCCTTGTGTGCTCTTTCTGTGTGTGTCTGCAAACATATTGCCCAATTTCTGGTAAACATATTTGGACGTTTTCCACTTTTCTCCCAGTTTTAGCATGTCTGGTTGATAAGACATCGCCGCCACCTTGCCACTTTATGCTGTATGCTGTTTGGCTCTCTGCCCTTGTTATGTCTGCCAATTTAATTTTATTGCAGCTGTAATGTGCTGGCTAGTTAATTGACTTTGCAGAGCGTTGTTCCTCTCTTACCTTGAGTTGGTAGTTTAATAAGTTACAGTGCCTTATCCCCTTCATGTGAACCTGCAGTTACACTGTATGTATTGGTCACTAGAGAGTAACTGGATAAACTAATGTGATCTGGAGGGGGAAGATGAGCTGACCGGAATATTTCTAGATAATAAATAGACAGGGAGGTGTACTGTGATCTCCCCATGACATCCTCAATTCTTATAAAATACTTTTACTCGATTCATCAGTCAAATCTGTCTCTTAAAAATTATGTTTATATACAACTATTCTGTATTAGGAATGACATTTGGGCAAACACTTGGCAAATCAATCTCCATTCAAGACCCATTTACTCAATTCTTCTGGAGCTGTTAACAGTATCACCCAGTCTTTATCCCCAGATGAAGTTTGCCCAGTTGTCATTGAGATGTCCTTAAAGTGTTCAGAACAATTAGTAACTAATACACTTCCTTTACAACTGAGCACATTTCATATGCTGATGAAGACATTGGCATACGTTCAAATGCTCCCGAACAAGTGAGTAACAGATTTTAACAATTGGGGTTTCCAAGACCAAGAATGAACTTTAAAGCTCAAAATGACAAGAAAACTTTTAATGTGAGGATGTGGTGAGTTTTTTTATATTTAAAACAAAATCATGATCTTTTCCTAACCAAGTGGCCTAAACTCAACAACATACTTATGTACAACATACTTCATATGCATTACCTCCAGAAAATGACTTGCCAATGAACATTATTCAGGCATAAATTACATTACAAAATTAGTGGTATATTACTGAATTTTGAGAGCGAGTTGCATCTGTTCGCTTATACTGGCCGGGGTAGAAGATATGGGCCATTCAAAGATAGTGGCTTGTGAAAGTGCAATGAGACCATGGCTTGGAACCAAACTCTGGTTTAATGGTTCTAAACAAGTATGACTTTGTTATTGACAAAAAGAGTAATCACTATGTGGGTTAATGGTTAAAACAGGATGATCAATTGTGCTGGTTTACATTATGCAGTCCATTTATGAAGCTCACCAGATGATCCACTATACACAGACAACAATGTCAAAGAGTAAATGGCCTACATAGACATGCGAGAGAAAACCCATTAGGTAGAAACGAAGGCTTCAACTCACTGATTGTAAAAAAACAGATTGTTCGAGTTAAACCAAACATCCACAGTGGGATAGAGAATTGCAAATGAAACCCGTAACATGGTGTGAGTAAAGGAAAAATGAACTGCAACAAAGGAAAACTTGCTCCACAAAGGCATGCTGAGTGATGTTACTTTTGAATTCTTAGCAACTCAGAGACAATGGTGTTTGTTCTCATTGACTAATTTAATTAACACTAACACAGGGAACGTCATTAGAATGTTTTCAGTTCATTAATAAAATGTATCTGACTTGGCATGAGTGCACACACACTCACACAAACGCATGTACTGTAATGTGCACACTCACATGCACACAAGTGTCAGAATCATTTAAAGTAACTTACGGGTTGCCATAGTCCCAGACAACGCACTGAGGATCCGATGTACCCTGCAAGATACGGATGGGGGGGGGGGGGGGGGGGGAACAGAAAAAAACCTGTTATTTCCCGGCGAGGGGAGGTGTGATCGAGGGCGCCAGGGAAAAGACAG
>JAVQJL010045679.1:0-10029 GCA_036024295.1 Nannoperca obscura
TCTTGACTCTATTTTCTATTCATTTCACAACGTATGGTGGTGAATAAGTGTGACTTTTCATGGAAAACACAAAATTGTTTGGGTGACCCCAAACTTTTGAACGGTAGTGTACATTTGAACATATAGTGCTAGACTGATGGCAAAATATTCGAGCAAAAGCCAACCTGCGCTTGTTTGTTCGAATCAAATAAGATAAAATTTGTACCTGTTCACATTTTTTTGTCTTTCCATTACCATTAATCAGCAGCCAAACCTAATACACTCCACATTTAGTGTGTCTATGTGTTCATAAAAGCTCAAACATTCAACTTTCCTTATACAGACGCTAGTTAACATGCGAACCACAGTTTAATGCCGAGTGTAAATGGGCTCAGTGTTGTCGTAGCCCTGAAGAAAAAAATGTCAGTGCAGTTGAAATGGTTGATTCAAGTCCTGCAAACCAAAAAATCCTCCATGTCCAGAGTTTTAGTGGCGTATGTGTGTTTTTATGAACATTAAGCAGTTTTTCTTTATTCCTATCTATGCTTCATCTCTCTGCTCGAGCAATTTAACAATTTCCTCTTCAGCTGCATGTTTGGCTTGGACTTTGGAGACACAAAATATAATGTTTGCTCAGTCTGGTGACCTCCTAACCTCACACATACACACCTACCTGTCTTATGTCTTAGTGTATTTCATTGTTGTGCTTGTCTTGAAAGTTGTTACTACAGTTAAAAATTCAACATTCAGCCAAAACACTTCAAACTGTCCCAATGTGCTATCTCAGACAAGCATGTTGCTGCTCTGCTGATCCATTGTGTTTCATTCTTTATCTAAGGACAACATTTTAGTTTTTGGACCCAAGAGGTCTCCTAAGCTACCTCTATGAAGATGATTTTACCTTTTTCCACTTCCATTGTCCCCCTCAATGTCTTTGTCCCCTACAATCTTCCTTCTTTTTCTCCTTATTTGACCTCTCTACTACGCTAGTCTCTTCCGTGTTTTGATTCCTTCCTTAATTGATCAGAGAAAGCTTTCTACCTTTCTGTGATTAGTGTACAGTTTAAAATCAACTTACTGTAGCAAATATGCCAGTCACGAAAAAAAATCTAAACTTTCCCTTGGAGAAAGAAAAGGTAGAACGACAAAATATCAAGCTACCACAACTCTTCACCAAGCCCCCCTGGGTCTGCACACTAACACCAGAAACAGTAGAGCAGACATATATAGATTGAGAGAAAACATTAACTGCTTTTTTGTGTTTTGGCTTCTTTGCAGTTGCTTTAAGCGAATTAAATCTGGCAAAGCAGTCAGCCTTCATTCAACTAGGAAGCAAGCAATCAGGAGAAATGCTTGCAGTTTAAACAAGTAACTCAATATCAAAACATGAGAGACAGAGAAAGATGTCCACAATGACTCTTCATTGCTGTTTGACATACAAGCAGCGCACTGTGGATGGTTGATGTATCTTGGCGCAGTCTTTGGATTTGTTGGCTGGCTGAGTGACTGACCGCCTTTTGGCTGCGAGAGGGTGTCAGTGTGGTTGACTAGCAAACCGCCCTGCCTCCAGGCTGCTCCTGCAGACCTGTGGTGCTCAGCTGAATGATGGATCGGGTGCAAAGGCTGTATGTCCCACCCCGCGGTCACCACTAATGAAAACCAGGCATGAGGAGGCAGCTGCTTTCACTGCCTGGATATCTTGCTGTTGCCTATAGGAAACTGGGAATCAATGTCATGTCACGCTGCAATCAGGGTATTTCAGAGGCTAATACACAATAGTGGTAGAATACTAATGTTTGTTAATATCTAGAGCAGATAGTACACATGATACATTTGAATAGATTCACCACAAATCTTTCTTGTTGCTGTTTAGACATCATGTGCGGAAAATATGCTACTTTACCAATGCACCTGTCATGTGAAATATTTTTTATTACCATTGGTCCAGTTCAAAACATTAAGAGGAAAAAGGTGCATCTTGCCTCTGCCTTCTGTTATTTAGACAATGTCAGTTATTGCCGAGAGTGGAGGAGTTGGCCTAGCTAAAAATAGTTAAAGCATGTAACACCTCCTAAAACCCCAAATTGTTATTTTATTTCTGTTTGTGTTGAGATTTCAGAAACAGGATACAGTGGTCACAAGTGAGCTTTAGAGGTGTTGATAGGTGTATTTCTAAATCTTTAGAACAACCTTTCTTCCTGCTTCCAGTCGTTATGCTAAGCTAGGCTAACCACTTCTTGGCACTCTATACTTAATGCACAGACATGATATTCATATCTGCCTTCTCATCTCACTTTGGGGAAGTGAATTGGTGGATTTTCTAATGTTGAGCAGTTCACTTAAAAAAAAGGAAGAGGAAATGCTTGATTATAATGCAATACATTTTCCATGGATACATTTTCTGTTTGTTTCAGTGTTTTTTTTATTTCTCATTAGCTTCCTCTTTCTCTACCCCCTCTGTGGTAGCTTCATTTCTCCCATTACTTTTCATTTCCTCCTTCTTAAAATAAGGATCTTCTAATTCTTTCTTTCTTACCAAAGATATATATGTATATTGATATACATGTTTGTAGTATATTTGTTTCTTTATGGTAAATGCTGCACCTGAGCTACATAAGACTAACTGACTGTCTAAACGAGGACTCAGGACCTACATGCTTACTCTGAAAGATCCCATTCAGTCAAAATCATAGCAGAGAATGAGGGCAGGTAGCAGCGGTTGCAGACAAAACAAAACCTGCTAAAGAAGAGAAGCAGTCAGATCATGTGATGAATGAAACGGGATCTGGGCCTCCGCTTTGTATCATTTTCTGGTACTCTTTGTCAGTCTGGCATTGATATCTGTTGATCTGCTGGGTGGACCACCTTTCATTACACTCATATCTGCAGCCGTGTGTCAAATGTGTGCTGCATGTAAGCCAGCTGTAATGAGAGAGAGAGAGAGAGAGAGAGAGAGAGAGAGAATTCCCCAGTATAAACACAGACAGGAGTGAAAACTCTTTGAGTGTTTGACTCGTAGCAGGCTCCTCCTCTGTGTATTTTTATAAAGCTATAAAGAACACCATGTAGAGAAAGAGCACAAGTCAGCCATTATTCCTGGACTGCTCTTGAATTGGCCACATTCCCATAGAAAACTCCAACTTTGTTCACTTCTTAACTCTCTCGCTCTCTCTCTTTCTCTCCTCTTATCCCTCTGCATCTCCTCAGTCTATCGCTCCCCTGGTATGCAGTGTCATTACTATGGTATTCTATCGTCTTTGTTGCAGCCACAGCTCAACATAGTGTTATTTTTCTCTTTGGGATGAAGCGCGCACACACACACACACACACACACACAGTCTTTAGCATGTCAGCACAGCCACCACAGAAAAATTGAAAAGGCTCTCATCACCACAACAGAGAGACTTACAGCACCCCAGCTTTTGAGGTTAATCAAGCTAAAGCTGTACACTGATTTTTTGTTTAATTAGTTCATAGTGAAACATTATTTTTCAGTTCGGACCCAGTACCTTTTGTGCAATAATGTTTTTAATATTGGAAACCATCTGAGATTATTTGAAATAGAAATCAGTTTACGCTCTCTTTTCACATTTAAAGATAAAAACCAGTTTAGTAGTTATTTGGACCCTGCTAGACCCTGATAACAGCTGCCACACATCATGGCAGTGACTCTGCATGAAACTATACTAATTGAACCAACAATTTGTACGTGCTAACAGCAAACTACACTGCTTGTCCATCTTTGTTCTAAGGACCAAGTGAAGAAAGCTGTCCAGTAGAGTTTTGTTCTTTTTCAGGAAAATATCTGAAATTAGGTAATTTTAGTATTCCGTAGCTATGCTAATAGTATCTCTGTCTTTTTTCCAGGTGGCCTACTTGGGTAAAGTGACTATCTCTGGGACCCAGTTCCTCTCTGGCTGCACAGAGTCTGCGGTGGTGGGTCTGGTGGAGCATCGTGCCCTCGCCCAGCAACAGGGCACCTGCCCTGGAGGCAACTCTCTGCTGGAAATTCGGCCCTTCCAGGTGCGTCTTCACCACCTGGACGAGCACGGCGAGGCCTCCGTAACCATGGACACCTACCAGGTGGCGCGGATCGCCTACTGCACAGCCGACCACAGCGTCAGACCCAATGTATTTGCCTGGATCTACCGGGAGATCAACGACGACCTGTCCTTCCAGATGGACTGCCACGCTGTGGAGTGCGAGAGCAAGCTGGAGGCCAAGAAGCTGGCTCACTCAATGATGGAGGCTTTCCGCAAGACTTTCCACAGCATGCGCAGCGATGGCCGCATCCACAACAGTGGCTCGTCGGACGACTTTGCTGAGGACTCATCCACCCCTGAAGACTCAACCCCAGATGACGGTTGAACTGAAACTCACCTAAACTTCTGATCGCCATCCTGACAAAGTGAGGGGTGACTGGAAGGATGGACAGATTACCTGCTCTCTCTCATTCTCCCCTACTATCACTTTCTGTTATCAATTTGGAACAAAATTAACTGACCCTGTGAACCAACACGCCCAGGATAATGAAGTAGCTTTTAAATACTGTAAAGCAAAGGTAGATGAAAAAGGAGTTACAAAAGCCCTACATTTACATACAGGGATAGCAAAGTGCTGCCACTTTGAATAAATGGCCCTCAAAGACACACAGGGGCCTTTGAAGCACCTCTGTAAACGCCCTCAAGAGATTGACTCGTCATTTCCAATGCCATTTTCAACCACTGTCACTCCTGCACCCAGCAGAGACACTGTTTGTGGTTCTTAAGCTTTTTCATCTAGGAAACAACAAACTTTAGTCCCTGTTCTTCTGACCCCAGCTCATGACAACCTATTGCTACTCTTGCCATGTAGGGACCCAGCAGAAATAGGCCTGTGACCTATTTCGGGTCCCAATCCAGAGTTTATAAGACTGTTGGAGCACATAAATTCTTTAAATGTTTTATTATGTGGATCTCTGTTACAATGCCTTTGACCTTGGTAATAGCAAATGAGGATGTGAAAGAAAAGCTAAGCCTTTAAGCACTATTCATATCATCACTATGGTACCTTAGTCCAACCCCAAAATGATTCGCCGGCATGGCTGTTACTCATGTGGACAATGAAGCTTCTACCGCTGTCTCTGTTTAATAGGTACTTAAAAATTCAGAGTATGTGTAAGACGCCTGGGAGAATATAGGTGCTACATAGATGTTACATTTTAGAAGTTCTCACTGGGCCTGTCTGCAACACTTTAATCATCCACATCTGATTTCTGTTTTGAGTATACCAAAATTCAGGCTGGATTTTGCCTGTCAGATTATGTGCCTCACTTTCCTCTCACATTAGTTTGGTCTCTTACCCAGGTCCCAGCGTGTATGTGTGTCAGTGTGTGCGTGCCCCTCTTTCTTTCTTTTTTTCTGTGTGTAGGTGTAATTGCTTACTTCTGTACTTTGTGTATATGAATGTACACGTGAGTGCTTGCATCTCTGTGTGCAAAAGAGAAACGAGGAGGAAGATTATGGGCGGATATTGAATGATTAGATGGAATGGACGACTTCTCATCGCCCCGGAAACATCAATTTTTGATGCTTAAGGAGGCGTTTTTAAAATCAGACATGGTATTGTGACCATTTGCCAAGTTTTCTTACTTTTATCTATCTAGTATGAGAGTCTGAATGTGCCAGTCACAGAGGTTGTTGGACCCTAAAACACAGCCGTCCAAGATAACGACTGACACCTTCTGGCCTCTGCTTGAATGTATGATGAGTCCAACGTGCTGTGAGCACCTCGCACCATCTCCAGTCTCCCATAATCTCCTCATGCAATCACAAACAGCTGTAAGGGACAGTCAGTGACCGGTTTCACTCTGCTCTGCTGCCCTGCATTGCCTCCCCGGGCGACTGAGGCACCATTGTGGGGCAAAAACTCATCAGAGCTCCACACCACTTTCTTATTTTCTAACTGGACTGTATTGAACAGACTGGACGCTATCGGTGGAAATATTATTTGGTCAGTGACTCAAACAGAATGATAAGGTGGCTCTGGTCAACACAAAGACACACACACACACACACACACACACACACACACCTACATACAAGTATACATATGTACACACACATTGTATTTGAATCTTGCTCAATAAGCTTCTGTAAATACAAATGTATCACTTTCCAGATATTACAACATAAATGTTGATAACTATTTTAAATAATAAAAAAAAGTCGAGAACCATCATACAATACAGAAAAAGTGTTATAAAGCCTACTGTGAATAATAAGTGGAGAGCCTGATAGCGGTGGCTGCGTGTGTGTGTGTGTGTGTGTGCATGTGTTTGGAAGAGATTGTATGTGGTGGGAAGCGGTGAAGGGGTGTGTATGAACAGGCCAGAGGGGGAGAATGTTTATGAAGCTGTAGATTACTGTGTCATGTCTGTCTGAAAGCTCAGACGCGCTTTAAATGTTTGACAAATGTTACCTTAATTGTTTTCTATACAGTGTTTGCAAAGATCAAGAAACAATTGCATATAAAGTATTTACCAAGACCAAGCGTGTGATGGTGTGGTCTGTCTGGTCGAAAAATCCACATCTCATGTCATTGTCAACAGATCCTGGCGAACAGTTCTTCATTCCATAAACTCTGCTTGATGTTAACTTACTGGATTCCCTTCTGCGACTGAGTGTGGGAGGATAAATACAAAGGATGTTCAGTTTCAGAACAAACAGAATTGGTAACCAGATGATGCTCTGACAGGGTGCCAGGAGAGATGTAAACCATAACCTCACAGTTGTCCTCCTTACACACACGTTGCAACATACTGGAAGTTATAAAAACATTTATTTGGGTTGTGTCGTGTGTGCTTTAAGAAATGTTTGGCTGTGACCTAAAGCTACAATCCAACACAAAAGCTATTCATTCTCTGTTTTCATGCGATCATGAAGCCAAGTGAAGGTGGGATTGAATCATTTAAAATGACTTTCAGGCTGAATTGTGACATGGTTTGAGCGTCTGGTACAATCACTCCTCCGCTGCGTGTGGTCACAATGCCCTGACCAATCTCATAAACATAACTTTGTGGTATTTCCAAGCATGTTTCAGGTTTAAGTGTGACAATGCCTTTGTGCTGTTCTCTGAAGGAGGTTTTACTCTCTCATTCTTCACATTCCGCCGACTTCTCAGATCTTTCTTTTATTGTGTTGTTGTGCTCTGGCCTCTCCTTTGCCAGAATGTGGCAGGCCTTTCCTCTTCAAAGTGCCCACATCAATAACAAGATAACTAGCTGCTCTCTGCTTCTGTGGCTGGCGATCATTTTGCATCTTAAGAGCTGCAGAGAATTGGAGGCAAAATGGATGCTGTAAAGAATGTTAATGTGTGTTGAATGAGAACACTGCCTCCCTCTGGCAAGAAGAGCTAAAGCCTCTTGCTTTGAACCGTTTTTCAAAGAGGCCTTTTCATGTTGTCATGAACAACTCCTCATGATGATAATCATTACTTTGTAGATGGCAGATTGTTTTGCTGTTACATAATTGACTTATTTAGAGTAGAAAAGGTAGCAGAGGCAGAATTCTGTTCACACTGATGGATTTCCGGCACTTCATGGAGATTAATGTGCATTGGGCATTTCCTTGTTAGAGTTATGGTTTGCATTAAAAATGAGCAGAATTGTCATCCACAATCACATGAGGTAATTTCATCATCTCTGCTCTAGAAATTTTGTAACACTACGTCAACCTTCCAGCTCACTGTACACAAGCTTTACTGTTTAGATGCCTCTTTGTGTTGGATCTCTGCTGAGCGTACAGTCTCAGATTGCTCTGCACTGTGCTCTTGTGTCTGTCTGACCCACTTCCAGCAGTGCATGGGCACAGAGGGGCCCTGTGGGGCCCAGAAAGAGGCCACCCCGACAGCTTGCGTCTGTGCTCCACTGAGGCGTCAGTCAGTCACCCAGCTCACAATACCACTCTGTTAACCACTCTGCTCCATCTGGCCGCTCCTCCTCCTCGAAGTCCCAGGACCGCCTGTCTATCCTCTTGCCAAGGGCCCACACGCTTGAGGTCCGGCTGGGACAGGGAGCGGGAGCCTCGGATCAGACTCCGCTTATTTGCTTGCTATCTCTGCCTTATTCTCTTTTTCTCTCGGGGGCTGCTCCCCAAGCAGGGGGCTCGGGCCTCTTAGAGAGAGAGTGTGTTGGAGTACTGTAAACATGATGTGTACAGTACAGTATGTGTGTAACATATGTGTGAAGTGGACCAGGAACTCTACACATTCTTTCTGCTTCTGGCTTGACTGATAAAACACACTTCATCATTCAAGCCAGATACAATATTTTATATTTCTAACATTCAAAAATGATTTGTGGCGAGAGTAAGAATAAGTATATAATAGCCAGGCAGATAGAGTTGTAGTCTAAAAAAGAAAATCTGTACTGAATTACCAGTGATTGTTATAGATATACTGTAAATATACAATATAACCACTGTTAATTTAGTGCAGGCATTCATTTTTGAGCACAGCCTTTCCTTTTTTTTAAGTTTTCTTAGTTTGGCACAGGCTTTCTGCATTTTTGTTATCATCATGTTAGGAAATGTTTCTAAATGTTCTATGAATATATTAAATGCATTAGAAATTGAACTTGAAAGAAAGCTTGAGTAAACATGTCTTGTTGCTGAGAGATGATAAAAGGATATTATTATTACTTTCAAAGAAGTGGCAAAACTGAGAAAAAATATAGGAAAACTTTGCTTTATGGGTCTCTAATATCCTCAGAATTTCACAATAATGTCCTTGGAGGTTTTTGGAAGGATCTAGTAGTGTTGTGCTTTTCTGTGAAAAATGTTTAACCCCCCCCCCACACACCAAAATACTTATCATTAGTAAAATAAGTAAGGCGTTAGGGTTAATAAGTACTACTTAATAAGTACTACTTAATGTATGTTCCAGACCTGAATATGAACGATGAAAAGGACAGCCTAAGTTAGAATCTTTCTTTCTGACATACAAACTATTTCCTCTGATCATGTCCAGATCCCCTCTGATCCCTCCTGTTAGAGTCCCTGAAGCCTTCATATGATTTAATGAAATGTGGACTAAAATGAAAGGGGGCCCCCCCTTTCATTCTAGCCCACATTTAGTCCATTCAAGTAAGCTCTCAGTTAACCTAAGCCCTAAGCATTCAGCGCACTTCGCTATTGTGATACACTGACAGGCACACACACATAAGATGCTGCCCTGAATCCCTGGGGGACAGGAAATGTCTGGCCTGAGATCCAGGAGAAGCTGGTTTGTCAGGAACAAAGGATAAGAGTCTGAGCGAACAACAAGCTGAAACAGATCCTGGAGGATGAATGTCAGCTGCTCTGTCTGCCCTACTGTTTTGATGTTATTCAAAGTGTGCTACTGGCACACATGTTAAGGTTCAGAGTTTAATATAAGTAAACACTGCTGACGAAGTAAACAGCGTGTTGAAGATATACTTTTTCTGAAAGCACATGGCCTGTTTTGAAAAATAGTATACAGGAGTAAAATATAAATTAAGTTTCAGATATGAAACTGAATTAGGGGTAAAGTAAACGGAAAACACTGATGAAGTTTGACAATCAACATGTAAGTCTAAGAATGAACACACTTTGAGGTTTGGTGTTATTTGTTTCACATTATTCTTTTCAAGAATAGTTTTCTGAAATTGCCCTACTAGCTTTCTTGACCAAATTACATGAGAAGATCAATACGACAAAAGTGGCCAATCTTCTCATGTAACTCTGGGAATGAAAGCAAATTATCATGTTTCCCAAAAACTATTGCAAAAGAAAGTCTTGGTAAAAGTAAGTTCTTATTGTACAGTGGCATGCAAAGGTCTGGGCACCCCTGATCATTTTCAAGATTTTCTTTTATAAATCATTGGTTATTCGGATCAGCAATTTCAGTTAAATATATCATATAGCAGACAAACACAGTGATATTTGAGAAGTGAAATGATGTTTATAGGATTTACAGAAAGTGTGCAATAATTACTTAAACAAAAGCAGGCAGGTGCAAAAATTTGGGCACCCTTGTTGTTTTATTGATTTG
>JAVQJL010045680.1:0-39800 GCA_036024295.1 Nannoperca obscura
TAAATCTTCTGTTTTAGATTTTCACATCCATGCCTGCAGACACACACACACACACACACACACACACACACACACACACACACACACACACACACACACTCACACACACACACACACACACACACACACACACACACACACACACAAACACACACAAATAATGTATGCCTGGGATAGAGGGCTTATTTTTTCAAAATCTCGCCCCTTCAGCACTTCACAACAGCTTGTCAGTAACTGTCAGTTTAAATTAGCGAACTAGCCCTTTATGCTACTCTTTTCTGACTCTGGTAAATCTGGAGGCTGTCTCCATCAATCACTGAGCAGCAGCGCCCACACACACACACACACACACACACACACACACACACACACACACAAGACATGACAGACATGAGGTGGTGTTGCACTACTCTGGCAATGGCTTCTTCATAACAAACAAAGTGACATTAAGTTGTAGCAGTCTGTTTCTACAGACACTGCCCTTCTCTCTTTCTCTCCAAAGTGTCAAACCAAATAAAGTCTTTTTCATCTCTCATATTATCTCCAGGGATCTGCAGATACATGCAGATAGTAAACACTCCTCAAGTATTCAGAATGCACATGCTCACTGATGCACACACACAAAGTAAATACTCCTAGTAAACACTCTCCAATTACACCACACAATCACTATTTGAATCTTTATCGATTATATCACCTCACACGTTTGTGTTTTCTTTATAGTCTTTTATTTGTTTATTTTCTTGATTTATTAACGAATACGGTTTCTTTGAGATCAAGATCTCTTTTGCAAAAGTTATCACACACACAGACACATTAACTAAAACAATAAAAAATATCATTAAAATATCAACACGTAAACCTTTAAAGTCCCTCAGAGGAACAAGTGCCTCTAACTCCAAATTGTGTTGGAATAAATTATATTGGGTAATATATTTTTTTAGAATTACTAGTTTATGAGCAATGAGCTCCACATAAACATTGTTGCACAATCTTATATCAAACCAAATTCCTATGGGTTTACAATGCTGTACTATATCAACTTGATTACCACTGAGAGCATGAATAGTGGCGTGGGTGCATCAACAGCCTGAGTTCTTGTGAAGTGCCTATGTTTAGTTGTTTTGGAGTTTAAAACAATCATGGGGAAGGCTTGGTGTACAATGTTGTCAAGATGGCATTTTGAGCATAATTGAGAACTGGAATTAATATTATGGATGTAGAGAGTAAATACATACACACAGCAGCACCAAATACACGGGCCTTAATAAATATGTACAGTACAGAAGTAGAGCTATAACACTCAACTTCAGCTATCAGAAATAATCAATATTTATATGAAATAACAGACTTTAACTAACATTCATTTCACCTCGGGGCACCAACCTTAAAAAAAGAAAAGCCAATTAATTAATCTTAGGTTGCTACAGAGTTCTTGACCCATGTACAGTGTTAATAATTAATACACATACACACACACACACACACACACACACACACACACACACACACACACACACACACACACTGTACCAGACAAAAGTTTGGACACACTTTCCCATTCACTTGAATCTGTCCAAACTTTTGACTGGTACTGTATATATATATATATCCATAGGTATAGCAACTTAATTACGTAAAATAGAATCAGTACAGGCCATCTTCTGATCTGTGGAGGGGTGGTGAAGAAGGGCTAACCCCCACACAGACACAGCTACACTCAGAGATTTTGTTTTCTGTTGTAAATTGAGGAATTGTCATTTAGCTTTCTCTTCACCCTTGTGCTACCTTGCCGGGTCATGTTGACCCAGTGGCCCATTGTCTTGACCCAGTGTCTTCTCAACAAGGTAGCACAAGGGTTAATGTAATCCCTGAGTCTTGGTGGGTCATGTTGACGATAGTTCTGGAAACATCTTTGAGTCTGAACAGAGACAAGTTTTATGGCAGGGACCATAGCTGTCTTACACTTTAGCAGAGGTAAATTATTTCTTTAAAGATGTAAAAATGATTCATCATCAGGCTCCTCATCACGCTACAGGACCCAGTATTGATCCTTGTGGGACACCTTTCTAAGTACTTCAAGGGGGTTGATTTGAAAACAATATCTTAAACAGTATAACAACATAAGCTATAAGATGAATCCAAACCCATGTCGTGTAACTTTTCTGTATCTTTACTTACTGTACTTTTCAAAAAATATGAAGTAATTAAATCCTTACACAGATCTTGATATAGGATGTGTTTTCTTCTAAAACAAAGGCAGAAAAGCCTGAGGCTGTAGTCAATATTTTTCTTCTGTCATGTCATGTCAAGACATGAAATATCTATTATAAAAAGACACTGGAATCTGTACTGGAATCTGAGTGTTAGGCAAGCTTAGCAGACGTTTGCTGCTTATAAAATTGCTCCCATTAGCTCTAGTAGTTTTTGGCTGGCTTTGGCCCTGTCCACCCTGTACTGTGTGTTACTACTTTAAAAATCCCCTTTTAGTGGATGAGGTCGATCCAGCAATCCACTCATGAGAACAAAAATATGCCCATCTCATTTCTGTAGATACTGCAGCCCGTGTCATTTGGTAGACTTAATAAAGCTCAGGCTTGTATACTAGTTCTACAACATTTCCCCTCAGTATAGTAGCCTTGGGAAGTTCTTGCTGCTAACAGAGATCACTGTTTGGTGATTTACTGCTGTACTGATGATAAAGCAGACCTTTGCAGAAACCCTTATAAATGCAGATACAATACAAAAAATAATATACAACCCAGTAAATTATTGTTTTACTTTGAACAAATGGAGGTGCACCAGTCAACCCAAATCCAATTGTGATCATCAACACGTCTCCAGACTTGTTATGGCCAGACCACCAAAGATAATCAAGCTGAGTGAAACATTTCTATCCGTGTTGTAAGGGCTTGGACTGCTAATACAATTCCTGTTATATCTCCTCTTTGTGCTCCATTAATCTGTGTAATACAGAATGTCAGGATGAAAAATCAAAAAATTACAACAAAGAAAAACAAATCAATTTTACCTCTGTGATTATTTCTTTCTCCTGACAATTTCTGTGTCTGTTTTTATTTGAGCCATGGGAACCAGTGTGAGTAAACTTTTTGGAACTGTCTTCCCGAGAGTGTGACATTGCCCCTGAAATAATAGGAGGCAATTGGAAACATGGCCTGTCAATTAATTGCTTGTTTATTTTAATAACAGCCATGATAGGCAATATTCTGAGGCGCAACGCTCCACCGGATATAGAGCTATAAGCAGACAGGCCTAGTCACTCAGAAAATTTTGGCCCATGCATATAAAACATGTTTACATCTCTTACCACACACATACACATACACATACATACACACATAAAACAACAATGGCAGACTATTTTACATTATATAAATGACAGCAGCTTGATGAAAGCATTAGACATTTTTGTTTTTCCCTCCTCTTAAAATGACCTCATGCTTGATCACAAATAAAGCCACCATGATTCTCTGATGCAAGTATGCACCTCATATGACCGAACCTGCAATCTGGTGATGTGGTTCCCATTGCAGAATTGCATTAAACATTTATGCAAACAAACAAACAGGGACACTTAGCATCGTAGAAGCAAAGCAGGGCAGCAGCTCAGCAGCTGAGAGGAGATGAGTGAATGACCTTTGTGTGGTGTCTGCAGACATGACCAAGCTTCTTAATAGTCATAAGGAACCAGATGAACGAATGAATGAATTCAGTTACTTTCCTGATACATGAGATACAACAAAACCTACACTGTGTGCTCCAGTAATAACGTAAACAGCTCGAGCTGTCAGTTTGGATACATCTACACTGTCTGCTGTTGACTTATTTGTGAGGCCGTGTTGTCAGACTTGCTTAACCTCAATGTGGACCAATGGTTCATACTGAGGTTAAACAACTGAGCTGCACACAAGTTGTGAAAGTGCCATTCGACTCTTCCTCTGGAAGACAATTTAATCTGCTATTTACTTGGTGTCTGACCTACACAGGACATTTTTCAAACAAGAAGAGGGGCAGTGGCATAAATGGCCATTTTTTATTTGGCTGAAATGAATTTGGAGCAGTAAAGACTTACATGACCTCTCCTGAAGTTGGAGAATATCTAAAAATGTATTTTTTCATTATTCCTGTCAATAGTAGGGGATATGTCTCAACCTAAAACTGAAAACAATATGACTGAAATGAAAAGTATGGAAGAAAAATAGCGTCTCCGTCAATGTGCATGGGAAACATGTCCTTTAAATAACAAATCAAATGCAGTCAAGGATGCTGCTGATTGTTGTTTACTTTTCTTACCTCTGGGAGAAAATGTCCCTGTAGGGGCTGCCGTGCTGCATGGCGATACCATATCCACGGTCTGGTGCATTGTTGCTGACAGAGTAGAACGAGCAGTCCTCGTCATTATTAGCAACATACTCCAGCACTGCTGCATCCCAGACAAAGCCAAACCGTCCGTACTTCACCTGAAAGAAAAAGATATTTAAACACAGTTAACAATATTCCGAAAGGTGGATATTACCTCAGGCCAAACAGGTGACAACCAGCAACATCCTGTTGAGTTACTGAGATGACTCTCTCAGAGATCCTTGACAAGCTTCTAGCTTGGCCTCCAGATAAGAAATTGAAATTTTTGCAAAAACACTGTTAAGTGGAGGCATATATTGCCAGATATTGACCTATGTTTGCGTGTTGGCACTATATTTCACTGCCTGATGCAGACCCACACTTTGTTGAAACAGTGTGCCATAGACTTTGACTTGTAACTATATTTTAAATGCATTTATTCCTTGTGCATTTCATTCCTTTTTTCTTGGTTGAATGTCTTCTTACAGAGGCTGTTTCTGCACAGGTCTATATTTAGCTGACCTCAGTAAATAACCCACAATAATAGTATATTAAGGTATTTTATTCAGTTTCTAGTTTCTTTATGAAAAGTGAATGACATGAATAGTTTTTTTATTAAGAGTTTAGCTTATCTCTTGATCAATTAAGAAATCTTCTATAAACCTTTTTTGGCTCATCCTTATTGCACCCTGTGTGGGTATGTGTTGGGTATGTTTTACATTTTTATATGTATGTCCTTGTTTAGTATGTGTGGGAAAACTGTAGGTGCGTGTAAAGTGTGTGCTTGCAGCTTGTGCTTGAGAAGAACCAAGAGGTTAAGTGACTCAAGGTGAGAATCAATGCTTGATTTATAGAAGTTAAGGTGCCTGTTGTTAACATGGCTTCTCGTTAATGTTCAATAAATCTTTATTTTCACAGGAAAAGTGGAGAACAAACAATCAGGCTTTGATATTCGTATTCTGACACCTCCTCTGACAATTCACTCCACAAATAGACACACGCACAATACACACACACACACACACACACACACACACTATTTTGGACTTGGTATGTCATTAACTTTAATGGAGCTTTATGAAATGTTCAAACCCCTCTGTCTATGCTGTGTGTGTTTATGTGTGTGTGGGTATGACCTCAGTTGGCCCACGTGTGATGACTAATGTCTGAGAACCGACAAGACCCTCTGATTGGGTAATTTCACAGTCTGTAGTCCTCTAAAGTGTGTGCGAGTGTGTGTGTGTGTGTGTGTAATAATTTACTGCAGGGCATCAGAATGGTTCATTCTGCTCTTTATAACCTTAAAAAGAGTGGAAAGAGCACTTTATTACTATGAAGAATAATTTTATGGCTTTTCATTATTGCTTTTGAATTGGAAAGATTATGGGCTTTGTGGAAAGGAAATTAGTAAAAAAATCAGTTTCAACAGCTTACAATTGAACATTAAGGACACCTTTTTTTCTCACTACATTTGGGTGAAAAGGAATGGAAATAATTATTATGCACAGTATGTATGCAGTGACCGCCGATGTCAGCCACAATGAAAACACACCAAAAGCTGCACTAATCTCATGAACAATGTCATAATCCTTTAAGGTTCACACATCACATGCTAAGCATAACAATTCCCACAATGGAACAAAAAGTGTCCATAACATGCACACTTCATTTCTGAAAACAACTTATATTTCTTTGTTGTTTCAATTGTGTGTCAGTGCCCAAACAACAGAGATCCTTTAACTTGTATAACCCGTGGCAACATTTAGAGTGGTTTTGGTCCAATACAGGTGGAGATGATAACATGATGACCACGTTTAATGGCCTAATCTTTATTCTTTTTTTACGTTAAAATGTTATACATATACATAATTGTGATGTGATGTGATTGGTTCTTGTGATTACTCTTAATTATTTTCTATCAACGAGTTTTTCAGCCATAGTCTTGGGACCTAACATGGGGTCTTTACATCACAAGTGCATTGTGTCTTCCCGAACCGTTAATCCAATTACACTAGACTCAATAAAATAATACTTATAGCAATGCCAACATTGCATACAATCACATAAAAGGGAATTATCCCCTACAATGAAAATGATGCCGAAGCCTGTGAAGGGAGATGCTCTTGCCTGCAGCTGCAGCTGTGTTTCATAAACAGAGACAATGTATCTCTGAATAGGGAGCACTTGACTTGATGTACCAGAACAAGTACCCTACAAAGCAGCAGTTTAATATTGGCTCAAGTTTGATTAATTACTAAAGACAAAATCATGATCCGGGGGGAACCATAAAACTGATGTGTCGAAAGGCAGCGTGCCCCTGCTGCTGTGCTACCCCTGATAGTGATGGATTGTGATTATTTAAGCAGCTCACATGAAAAGATTTGCAACTTTCTAACTGCTTAGACATTGGAGCCGAAAAACACCGTTTTAGGTTAGAGCAGCCCAAGAAAGCCTTTACTATTCTCTTTATCTGCCCACAACTCAGAGCATGCAAAATGTACAAGTACCATGTTTATTTCTCTTCTTTCATGGTACTTCTTTTCCAACTTATCAGTATCACTACTTTCCATGTGTCTGACATTCAATCCTCATATCCCATATCCGAGTGATGAAAAGGAAAGAGAACAGAGTTGAAGAAAGAGGGTAGAGTCTTAACCTGGCAATGGACCATACTCCAATTAAGCTATTATCCTAGTTAAACTGTTTACATGCACCTTTCACACCCTTGTGATAGAGTCTCAATGTCCCCACTTAAAATAATATTCCTGTACACCTGTGGTGTCCTGCTCACAGACGACACAGTGTGCCAGTAAAAAAGAAAAGAAAATCTGGCTACCTTCTTCTTCTTTGACTAAGGCCTCTTAAAATACAGAGGAAGAATTGATGTTACCAATGGTAATAACAAATGCTGCATTTCTGGCATGTTTTTGTTGACACTGATATATGCATTTTTAACATTGCTTGAAAACTGGAGTCCTGGACACATGCCCTCATTTTCATATCAGCTGAGTAACATAACTGAGTAACAAACAAACAGACTAGAGAATAAAACCCCCTTCCACCTTCTTTTCACCAATTACACTTTGTTATATGTAAATACCATCGTTTCTGTGCATTTGCCTTTACAGGACATATTTCAAATGAGGTATGTATAAAGTATATATTATGTATTACCTCATCAAGTTTTATATAGTTAGAATGAATAACACATGTTTTTTTCATTTGTATTTCCTTATGAGACGGCTGTCTATCCATTTTCTTAGAAAAAGGGTTGCTGTTTCTCAGAGGAGGGGATGTCCAATAATAGAAATTAACTGCCTGTCTCTCAACAAAAGCCTCAATCAACTTATCCAAAAAGACCCATCATGAATACAGCCCATCAGTGGGATATGTTCATGAGGTATTTTTGGTGCTAAACATAACCTTTTAAGTAGCATTTTAAAGTTTCATAAAACCAGCAATCATCACCCAAATGGGGGGCAAGGGATACATTATACACAATTTGAGCATTGCTATCAAATCTTCTTTTCAAGTGAACTCTTCATTAAATGTGTTCCGTTTGAGGTCTTAACCTGCTTGAAAATGTCTGTACTGTGGGTTTAGAATATGATGCACATGCTGTATGTATATGCAAGCAACACTTACTGTATCTCATATATGTCCCTCACATAACACACACACACACACACACACACACACACACACACAGAGTACACATGCAGACGCTATTACTTCTGTTCAGTGTTCAGGGTTGTGACTCTAGTTGTGCCAATGTAATTATCAGAAGCTATTTTCCTCAGACACTTTGGCAACACTCACAGTCACACACACACACACTTGCAAACACAGACTGAAGCGCATTAGCATGCCTCCTTACAGACCACACAATCACACACACAACAAACATCAAACATCCACCAATGAATCCTAATCATTGCATTGGCCCTTGTTTTTCCATCTTATGAATGTGACATGGATAACCCAGCGAGATCCATAATCACTAAATTAAAGCCATCTCAGCATCTCTCTTCCTTCTCCATCCTCTTTTTTCTATTGTGCACACCACTTTTAATTTCCATCTTTCATGGGAGGAGAGAAAATGAACTTAATTCTGTGGCTCTTTCATTGTTTATGTTCTGTGTCTTGTTTATAAGTTTTAACAGGTTTTGTGATGGCGGAGCTCCTTTAATGAAGCCATAACACCAATGAACCATGAGCCTGAGCTTTTGTTTGCTGTACCTCTGATTTGTTTTTGTTTTTTTTCTTCCAAGAAAAGGGCAATGAAAGAAGAAACAGGGAATAATTAAATAGAAACTAAGTTTTTTTAAATTTGTCTCTATTATTTGTGACTACTAGTCCTACATATTCAAACAAAACACAGACTGGGTTGTGACTAGAATGTTAACATGTTGTACAACATCGTTTAAACTAATTACAGTGAAATGTATCAAAATAACCAAAATAAAGACAAAAAAAGGTACTTAAATTATCTAATTATAACTGGGAAATGAGTATACCACTGCAACTGTACAACAGAAAGAAGAAGCAAATAGAGATAGGTAGGGTAAATGTAGGGCAGGTCAAAAAGTCTAGAGGTATAGATCAAGAGAGAGAGTTATTAGTCTAAAGGAAAATATGACCTAAAATCATAGTGTTTTCAGGCTACACTATTTTCTGGGAACTTTTATCAGCAGTAACTTTGGATCAACATGCTTGTTCACAAAGTCTGAATTTACCAACAGAAAAACAGTTTCAAATTTAGGTCAGTCCACTTTCTTCTTGATCAGCCAGATGAAACAAAATGCTTGTATAAATAAAAGGTATTGGGAGAATGCTTAACCGAAAGAAAGCAACCTGTCACTGCACTCCTCCAACTGAGCTCATACACATTCTGACTTTCAAAACTCTCTCTAGACGATACTTTCCAATTATATTACAGAACTGGCCCAATGCGTGTCTAGGCAGGTTTCAAGAGGTCCTTCTATCTCATCCATGGTTCAAACACTTTGGCTTCAGAGTCTCGCCATACTGAAACTTCAAAACGGTTGAACTACTCCAGGGTCCACGCTTTCTCTCGGTCTAACACTGCCTTTTTCTCTCTCCTCCCCTCTCTCAGAAATATCCCTTCAAGGGCACCCAACATGCAAAAGGAATAGTAGACTCTTCATCTTGCTCTAAGTTTAAACTCAAATATATCAAAACACATCTTTTTCCTCATCCATAAATTACGTCTTAGATTACAAACACTTTTAACGTGGCACAAATTGTCCCCTAGTGTGAAGTCTGTTTCCTAAATGTTCAGTATTTAGCCTTTAAGCAATGGATGTGAAATGTTTTACACATGGGAGGTTCTGTTCTTTGTTCTTTCCAGTGGGACTACACTGATGAAGAGGCTGCAAAACAGTAAAAACTTCAGATGAAGACTCACGGCCATAAAGAAGAACATTTTCGCCAGTTTTTCTTAATGCATTATTTTGTTATTGAGCATTATGTCATCCACATGGAATTGTGCTGAAAGTCCTCTCAGCCGACAGTCCAAACAGTCCACATCCACTACTTATTTTAATCTCCCAGAGAAATAATCAGCTTTAAATAGAGAGAAAGCTGCTTTAATCATGACTGGAGATCGGCACATGAAGAATTTGATTTGTAAAGCATAAATGCCACATTTATTTAAAGCATAAATGTGGCAATAATAAATGTATTCTAGTTATGGCGCTTGTTATTGCATTTCTGTGTCTGTTGCTCATAACTAGCGGCAGGTAGGTTAGTCTTTAGAGTATGAAGTAAAATCTGTCATGGCCATTAACTAATATGAATGCTTTCTGATCTCCCACCTCAGTGGTTAAGGTTGTGTTAGGTTTGGGCAGCTAAAACTACTTTGTTAAGGTTTGTGGTCATGTATAAAAATAGCCAAAATTATTGATGACCAATTTCGCTTTCATGTCATTTTCACGTCAGATATTTTTTATGCTTGCCGCTGACCTCCTCCCTAAATGCCTGGTCACAGCAGCATTTACAATTACAATATTTCTGGGCAAAATCAACCCAATCACCCAGATTATTGCATTTGCTTATGGGAGAGAAGTAAATCCACACACATTTCAACGTTGGTGAACTTGCTGTGTGTCACCATTTGCTTTTATTTAACCCCCCTCAAAGTATAAACATCTCCACAACAGAGGAATTGTTTGAGATGGTTTTTGAATAAACTGTGAATAAAGTGAGCCACTGTTCTCACAAGCTCATTAACTAGGACACATTTTTTGCACCTCTTCAATAAAACATTTTATTCAATGAAATGATGTACAATCCTGAAAACAAAAAGGCAGAGGGAGTAAAGAGCACAGTAGAGAGAATATGGAGGAGAATTCAGGGAGAAGCTCAGGAAATTATTGTGACTGAGCAACACTGGTGTGTCCTGGCTATCTCGCGTTTTAGTGGTTTGCTAACAACAGTAGTTTACCGACTAAATATTTTGCGATGATTCATTTTCCGTGCCACCTTCTGTTTTTTTGCCTTTGCTTCTGAGAGACGATTATTGGCACATTAGGTTGCTTATAAGGAACATGTAAGCATGCATAATTGTATGCATTTGAACGAACAAACGATGCAGATGTTTATCTGGTGGCAGTGTTGGCCTGTTGAACCACCCTATGACTTTATTTCACTTTATAAGAGTGTGGAGTTCCAGTGTGGCTGTTTTACTGCAGATTCAAATATGGTTTGAATTCAGGAATTACATCATTAACCTACTTATTTTACTGTCAAAGCTCTCTCATCTCTGTCTCTGTACACATAATTGCTATCAGCTCTGAACTGTCTCCCCACACTCCACACTCAATACATACTTCTGCATATGTTTTCTTGCATCATTCTCCTTTGACTTCAATTTGTTTGATTTTGAGAAACGAGAGAGAGAGGTTGAAGTGAGACAGACACAGAGAGAAAAAAGCAACCGTTCGGGCACAAGCTCAGATCTACTTCTACTATCTTTACATCTCTGGCCAGAAGCACCAAAGATCTAGAGCTCTTTCCAATTTAGAAAGATTATTGGTAGTCTCTCTCTATCTCTCGCTATTTGGCACTCTCTAAACACTCACTCTCTCTCTCTCTTACACACACACACACACACACACACACAGAAATCATGCCCTCACAGACCTACAAATGGTTTTGTCTATCCTTAAGCCAGCCAGCTTTGTCTCTTGGCTCTCTTGTCTTTTTTGCTTGCATCCCACATGCTCTCCTTTGTTTGGGCCTCATCTGACAAATCAGAGAGCATTACAATGAGAGGCTGCTCCCCAGCAAAATATTCCCCCCAGTCTGCGTTAGCTGGCTTCCTGCAGATATGTGAAGATCTGAATAAAGATAAGATTAGGTGCAAGCGAATCCATCAAGGCGCAGAAGATAGAGACGGCACCTCCCCTTCCATGCATCATATTGCATCAATATACGTGAGGAAGGTTGTATCAGGACAGTTTCTCTTGAAATGTATGAGGAGAATGTGCAGTGGGAGGGTTGCTTTAATAACCATGATATGAAATTAAATAAATGGAAATAATACATTATTTACTAGTAAAAATATCAAGAGGATCGAGTAAATATATGCAGTCGCCACGTTACATTTATGCTTTGTCACTGTATTTTTTACTGTTTTTTTTTATGCTTTTGCAAAAAAGAAGATATGCTAAAGACATCATAAGCAATGTTAACATTATTTCTTCTTTTATTTACATCTATATTTTTGCTTTACTAGTCATTCTCTCATAATCAGCCTTCAATCATTTCTCTCCTCCAAGAAGCAAAATACATAAAGACACTCATGGCCAAATCTCAGATGATGAAAGCCTGGCATGCAGGTGGCATCACTCCCTCATGAGGCGTTCTGTCCGACTGCTTGCTCTAGTGGCAACAGTCGCCTCCATCCCCTGAGATGCAATATGACAACTTCTTCACTCCCTCTCCTCTCTTTGTTTTCTCTGTTGTGTAATTACCCTCAGCTGTCACCAGTCCTCTTTGTTTCTTCAGGAAGCAGCAGCCAAAAAAAAAAAAAAAAAAAATTAATCGCCTATTGCCACGCTGTATGCAAATCTTTGCTCAGACCCCGTTAAGCCGATGAGAGATGTGATAGTGGAAGAGAGGAGTAATTGGAGACAGATGTTGGAGAGACGGATCATCCGAGACGGATCAGTGAGCCAAAACTAAGATGCCACCCTTAATGGGATCTGGCAGAAAAATTATTATTTCTCTCTGTTTCCTTTTTATCTTCCCTTTGTTCAACTGTATTTTTCATAATAAAGTCTTGTGTTACATTTGCTTGCCTCTGAAAAGTATGAATTATTCCTTTTTTTCATGTGGTCTTTTGCACTTGTTCTCTTAATCAGTTTTCTTGTGCACACAGATGAAGGTTCTGGGTGTCTGCCCTGCATGTGCACCTGTTGACCAGCAACACAGCATCAACAGTGGGACCTACAGTCCACAATAAAGACAACACCAAGATTGTCAAGATACTAATTACAGGAATTATGTTTACTGCTCTACATGACCTGATGTACTATCTAATAATAGAACAAAGATTTCTGCAATGACTTGGAATAAAAGATTCAAAATATTTTTGCAACAAAACATCAAGTAAAAGTAGCTGCCAGTTGGGTAGCTGTGTTGCTGGTAATATACAGATGATACATAAAGATGTCTTCATATGACTTATGAATCCAACTCCAGAAGGGCACTAGATGTCACAGGCTTAATTGGGATTTGCAAGCTGGTGGAAACAGAATATGCAGTAAGAAGAAAGCAGGTTTAATTCATCTCCAATTACGTTTTTTTTATAATCAAACAACATAATGTTGCAGCACACCCCAGTGTTAAACTGTGTATTTTGCACGTAATGAATGAATCATGAATCTGGCTTTTGATATTATAAGTTTTTTTTATTACATTATATTTTATAAAGTATCGAGTGCTTTTAATGAAAACTATTGTCTGTGAACTAAACTCCTCCGACGGGACAATAATATTCCAGCTCAGTCTTTTCTGCATGAAGCAGCTTGTCTGATGTGCATTGTTGCTGTGCTGCAGGCACATAATAAAAAGGGCATTTCAATAAAGATGGACAATCATTTACTCTTCTTCTGGTTGAAAGGCCAGAAATACATAGATGCAACCAATCACCATGGGAGGTTCAGGAGCAAATCACAGCATGATTGAAGTCATTCAGCTGTGTGATGTGCAACCAGCATTTGTTGTTCAAAGGAGGACAACTGGAGCAGAAGAGCTTCAGGTGGATGTTGCATGGTGAAGTCGTCCAAGAGGACTGAATGAATGTGACACTGGACATTTACAGAGTCATCAAAGTTAGCTACAAGGTCCAGAGCAATATGACACAGGCACTGTATATTATACAGTGTACACGCCAAGAGAAAAAAATTCTAAAGGGTTTTTTGGCTGTTTCCAGAAGAGTCCAAACATAATGCATCATTAAATGGCATACTGTTGGCACATGGGAGGCTTTATATTAGTCCATTACTATAATTTAACGATGTGCTTAACGTCACTTGAAGGTGGATTTAAATCTGACACACAAAGACAAAGTTTGTGCTTTTCTTCAATTAGTAGAAGTTAAACAGGGATGTATAATTGTACAAAACAAGACCCCACATTTTGAAATACCAAGGTCAGAAAAGACATGCAAAATTAACTCTTAGTTTGCATTTAAGCTTCTTGTTTCTTTGATCTCCCTCTTTCATAAAGCAAACCAACTAAAAAAATCACTGCACAGCACAAGTGGAAGAACGCTACAGGGAGCAGAAACAGATTGAAAGAAAGAGGAGGGAAATCTGTCCATGACAAACACAGACAGTGACAGAGTGAGACAGAAGCTGAAGCTGAACATGCATGTCTCTGTAAGACTCATCTCTCAGTCATAAGCATATCAATAAGCTCCCGGAAATTTCTGCATTATTACTGTAAAATGTGACCTTCAGAACATAAAACACAAGGCCATGAGAGTGCTCACATCTCTAGACAATCAAACACAGCACATCTATTCGCATTCATCCTGCACATGTGACTGCTTTCAGGTTGAAATACATAAATGAAAGTGGTCCAGAGAGCTTTCCATCTCCCCTTCTCATTGTGGTGCCAGTTTATTTGTGACTATATGGGTGCGTTTTGTTGAGCTTACTCTCAGGCATATTCTTTCTCCCAAACCTTTCCTACTACTGTAATGCCATAGTAAAAAACACAATGCTCTAAATTAAATACTATAATATTTCACGTTCCCATTACCTGAGTCATAATTCAGGTATCAATGAGCAGGTCCTACTTCAATTCGCCTGCCCTTTTGTCCACTCATCCACTCAATCAAGCTCAGTCTGAACGTGTGAACCGTGTCTGCTACCACGCTCCTCTCAATGTGGAGGATCAGTGACTCAGTTCAAGGTCGTCGCAGATTCCTGAGCTCCTCAGTCTGAATGTGACCAGACACCCTGTGGAGGAACTTCATTTGGTAGCTTGCTTGTGAATTCAAACTTTTGCTTTGCTCTTAACAGTCAACCCCTGAGTGACTCACTGACATTGAACTTGACTCAAACCTTTTCTCTTCAGATGTAACGCAGGTCATCTATAATGGTAGCCACTTCTCTTACATTCAATCAAAAAAGATATATGAAATCATCCAATTTAAGAGAATGCTCAGTCTCGAGTCCTCAGTCCTTGGAGCGCACAGAGAACTCTTTTCAAAGATGAACCGTGGCCCTTAGACTGGGAAGTGGTGATGTGGATCCCAAATGCATCACAAGCAGCAGCAAACCACATCAGAGAACCTCAGAGAGCATAGTCCAGAAAAGCTAAATACACAGTGTACCACTTGAACGTCATACCCTGCAGCCTCGGATTCAAGACAGGGTCCTGATTGTCTTCTGCCAGTTTGAAATCTTAGCAGCCAAAAGAGTTTTGAGAATATAAAGGCCTAAATGCAAGCTGCAGTGTTTGACCCACCACTGAGAAGTTGTCAACCCTCCTAAATTATGTTCATTAGCAAAGTATTCAGTGGTGAGTTTTGGTGCCAAATGGTCTCAGTAGTGTTAAAGGCCCTCCACACCACCAAGGAATAATTGCAAGGCAAACCACTGGCACATATTGCAGATGAATGCTGTGTGTGCACCAAGAGGCACCTTTTCAGACTGTAGTAGTTTGTAGTAGTAGTGCAGAAGTTTCAAGTTATCATATCAATTAAATATAGAAAAAAAGCATTGCATATGTTAATATGGAAACAATACAGTCTGATTTGGAGGAGTTTTAATTGGAACCCTGGGAAAGAAATAGTTATGAAGGCAAGGAAAGAAAATGATGACTGATACACTCAGATGCTTTTCCAGCAACAGATTTAGGTGCACGAGTGCTCTCACACCATCAGTCACTGTAGCTCTGTCTGCTCCCTAGGGTAATTAAATGGAGTGACTTTTTTTCCCTCAACAGTTGCTATTTATCCCAGAATAATTTGAATTTCTGGATAAATGTCACCTGTAGGACCTGAAAATACTGTTGAAGTAAATGAATGTCAATAAGTCTGACACAGAAGAACGTCGCTATCAGTTAGCAGTCTGACTGACATACTGTGCCAATATTTCTCAACAGTTCTGTTAATTTGAGTGGCTCCACAGCCACACTCACAAAAAGGTACTGAACTGGCGTTTGCTAAAATGGATCTTCCAGATCATACAGCACCAGTCCTATGAATGTCTACATTTTAAAGCATCTGCTGTTGTAATGTTGCTTGACCGATTATACCTTTATTCATTGTGGTCTGTCCAACCCAATAGTGATGTTAACATTGACCCCTTGCACGTGTGTAAACAGTGAGATAGAGTGGAAATCTTTTGTGTGTCTTTATTCATTCTGTCAACACAAAGACCCATCAGAAGGAAAGGAAACATCAGGCAAAAGATCACTCAGAATAATTTAGTTATGCATACGGTTCACACAAACCTGCCCTGGAGTTCAAGTCAGTCCTGAGCTGAGTGTTAACATTGTCGCTGCAATTTACAGTTTCTGCCCTCACAGGCTGTAGGTACACTTGGAGATGCATGCCTTGTAGTTTGATGGGGTCTGCTGTGAGACTGGGAATGAGTTTGCTGTTGAAGTTCTGCATTTGGTCATTACAGATAATTTTCAATGTCTGCCTGACTACATACAATCCATGAAGGGAGGGAGTGAGAGAGTGCAGTGTGGAAATGATTTCTGCTGTAACTACTAAGTCCCAGTATATATGTGTGTGTGTGTGTGTGTGTGTGTGTGTCACTGGAACACAGCCATACTTTCCAGGCAGAGGTCATGGCTCTGCGGTGCAATACAGACTAAGAAAATGTGTGTATGTACACCTGCACCTTCTCCCCAACTTGAGATGTGACCTAGACACCAGAGATAATTCCACCTGCTAAGCCTGAAGCTACAAGCGTCTTTTCTCTCTTTTTCTGTCTCTGGAGGTGCCTTTCAAATAAAATAAAATATAAAACCCTGCTTTGTAGTTTGTAGTTGTGTCCTTACAGAAAACAGTTATTCAATGTCATGTTGGAGAGAGAGAGAGAGAATTGATCAAAAACAAAGGATCACACCTTTACAGTATGACATGGAGTGACCATCACAATGTTGTGTGATTATTTAAGATAAAACTAAGCTTTCCGTTCTCTTTAGATGGCCAGAGTTTGTGCTGCTGGGAATTTAAGTCTGCTGGGCTTCTTAGAAAAAGTTTTGCACATGCAATAGAATATGAGCAGGGCTTCAGCTGAATCGTCTCACTTGGTAAAAAAGCTGTTCTATTTAGGCTCTCTAGACAGATTTTTTTCTAGGGGCACATTAACTGCAAATCATTCATTTCTCAGTGAGTTTCTATTAATATTCACAAAACTGATTATACCCCCATGGATCTCTCACATCTTTTCATAAGCTACTTTCAAGTTTTTTAGGAGGTAGCATTGGTGCTACAGAAGTCCAGGGTTTTATAGAACAAAACTGTGACACTGAGATGCACACAGATGATGACAATGATGATAATAGTGATTCCGATAACATATATTTATAATAATTTTAACTCTCACCCTTTGTTCACATACAGACTCAAAGGAGCAGGCTCACGCTTGCCTCTCAGGAGCCTGAAGTTTGCAGTGGTGTTTAATTGTTGTTCTTATTCAGACTGGCTGTTTGTTTCTATCATATTAAATGGGGAAATCGTTGACCGCGACAATCAGCTTTTCCTTCATTTTGTATGAAGACGTCTAGTTTTGGTAGAAAACAGCTGTATTTCTGATCGGCTGTCTCTCTTGCAGGTCAGAGGACGTTTGCACACATTTGAACCTTCCTCCTCCGATTCATTTCTGGCTTTTCAACCATATGCAGCAAAAATGAGTATTACACTGATTATAAGCTTCTTCTCAGTTTGCATGACTATGGCCGGCCAACTTGCATAGGTATATAATGGGTGATGTGCAGTGTTACATCTTTAAAGTGAAAATGTGTTGCAGATCTCATGGATTTCGGCTCCCACAGGTATTGAGACTTTTTCTCTCCCTCCCTTTCTTTTCCCTGTGTTGCTTCAGAGAAACTTCACTTCACTACCACCCTGTCCCTTGTATGTCTTCCTCCATCTCTCTGTGAAACCACTCTCCTTTCGGCTTCACTCCAAATCCTTCTTCCCCCTCTTCCTAGTTCTCCAGACTGTGATGCATGGCCGTCTGTGTTTTCCAAAAGTCCATTAGTTGTTGGCACTAGGCCGCCTTCTCTCCCACAGACAGAGCTAAAGACGCAGAGCATGGCTGCCCAGCAAGCCACATGAAAATGAGAGGACAGTGGAGAGAGATCGAGGGAGAGAGAGAAAGAAAGAGAGAGAGAGAGAGAGAGAAAGGCAAGGATAGATGTGAAAACACCTTGGTATTGGCCAGAAGCCCAAAAGCAAAGGCGTAAGAGAATGAATGAAAGGAAGAAGTAGGAAAAAAAAGATGCCGAAAACAAAGAAGGAAGAAGGGGGGGGATGAGAAATGGCATGGGCTGAAGGTGAGGTGAGGATAAGAAAGAGGGGTCAATAGTAACCAGATATCCTGTCACCAAAACCATTTATACAATGCTTTCTATTTCTTTCTTTTTTTAAATCCCTCCAGCCCCTGCTTTGTCCCCCTAATGTATCCACAATCCAGTAATTGAACTTGTGGCTTCCGCCTCAAATCCAAACACGGGGGAGTTAGAGTGATTCATCCTCCATTTTTCTTTTTTATCCTTTTTTTTTGTTGGAAATTAAGATGTTATCTAATGGTTAGCTTTAGGTAGCAGAGCTGGCTAGACATGACGCAGACCCGGCAGATGAAAAATGTGTTTAAAAAGTTATTTTTTTCCTCTCTCTTTCTTTCTTTCAGCAGGGGCATTTGGCCCTTTCATTAATACTGTTGTCTAACTTCAGCAACTTTGCTTTTTGTGTTTCTATTGGCCTAATTGCTCTTGTGCTCTCTTCCATATTTCTCTCAGCAAGCCTCTGACTGCATTTTAATCTCCTACATGCCTATGTACTAATGATGTGTATCACTGCATCTTAAACTTAAGTAATAGATAAAAAAATCTAAGACAATGGAAATAACTTTAATACTATTGCCTTAAAAAGATGACTAGAGAATTTTAATTACATGGCCAACAGCTGGTTTGGAATTTGGAATCACCCTCCCAATGTGTTGTCTATCTTGTAGACGTATATCTCTCTATTTTTCAGGGGATGTGATAGCTTTTAGGTTTTCGTCTGCTTATTTTGTCTGATTTAAGTATGTGCCTGATTGTGCGACTATCTTCCAGCAATATATGGCCATCTACCTTCTATCTCTAGCTCATTAAGGTGAGATGTCTCATTGAGGGTGTGGGAGATATCATCAAGGCCATTTATATATATATATATATGAATGCAATCAAATTATGCTTTTAAATCATTTTTTGTAATTACATTCTAAAGCACACTACCAGGAAAAACTCTTAAGCAAGCTGGAGGAGAATTTTCTTTAGAGCTTGTTTGAGTTACACAGCAATTATTAACTTAAAAAGAAAGCAAAGAAGGGGAAAATGAAAATAGGTGTTTGTTGCTCTTCTGTTTTGTTCAGTACTAGATCAAGTAAAGATCTGTGAAACAGGTTGGAAAGATGAGGGGTTGCTCTCTTCCTGTAAAGTTTTAAGCTTTTTACGCAAGGAGAATTCAATTGTAAGATTGTTTGCTATATGAGCTGTAAATGTAAATGTGAACTGGTTTTGCAACCATATATATATATATATAGAACCCCCAATCTTAGTTTATCGCAGTGACGCTGCAGGCTAATTATAAACACATTCATCAAATCGAATTGAGACCGTAGGATTTACATGCTCACACAGACACACAAATGCAAACATACAAACACCTACATGCGTGCAATAAAGCATCAAGTTAATTGCCGTCTTCATCCGCTGACTTTCATTGATTTCCTTGTTAGCTGCTGTAATTATTACAGAGGCAAGGGGTTTAGCACAGGACAAAAGGAAATCAGAGAAAAACAGACACTGAGAGGCAGAGAGAGAGAGAGAGGAAGAGAGAAAAAGAAGAGGGAGTGAAAAAGAACAGAATCGAGAGGAAGAAGATTGTGTGGGTGTCAGATGAATTCTTGAGTCTTGGCTTGTAGAAGAGAGAGAAAAAGATAAAAAAAAGGCAATTAGGATTCATTATTCGATATGGGAAGATAAGAAAATATAGACAGATAGAGATAATAGAATTATTTCTTGCTTTCCTTATTTCATTTCTTTATTAAAGCAAACATTATCTCCTCTTCTTACTTCCCTCCTTTCTGTCCCTCATGCCCCTCGACTTTAATGCGATTTGTCACATCTCTAGAAAACATGCACGTTTTTAATCAATCACCACAATTGGCAAGGCTGGTTTCTGTCTATCTTTCTGTATGTCTACATCTATCATTTTCTTATTCCAAGTGTGTCAATCTCCTGTCTTTAATATGGAGAGTAAATTCTCCCCCATTCCTTTTTCTTTATTCATCTTTTCATCTGCTCCTCCTGAATCTGAGTCACAACACAGAAACACTGTCATCACACAGGCACAGAATTGTAACAGCAGGAAAATATGTTTGCTGTTTGCGCTTGTTGTGTTGAATCCTAATGAGCTATCAGGCTGTGCAGGAAAAGAGCTTTCTCTTTTTCCTGTCAGGGTGATTTGCACTACTAGAAAATAGAAAATGAGAGAGCCCAGCAGCCAAAAGGGCATTTTCTGGTCTTAGCAGAGACTGGGTTATTACAGAGGATATTGCAGCAGTCAAACCCAGGCACAGTGACAGATATATATCAAGCCAGCTTATGCCTCTGCAGAGATTTCATTCAAATCCAATAAAATACATGACAAACACATAAATATGACATTAATTTTCTAAAATGTAATCTTGCCCTTCTGTGCCATGTCATCGCACTGGCTCAGTCACAAATTACCACAAGCATCATTCCTGACTTTAAAAGAACGAACATCATCAGCAGAAAAACAAGCCAAGAACACGCACGGAGGAAAGGGATGAATGCAGGGAATTAAAGGCACGACAAGAGGAAGCACAGGAAGGATATTGTATGTTAGTGGGCACATTGTCAGAGATACAAGTCCTATAGCTTTAGGCAACCTTGAGACCTGAAAGCTTTGTTCATGAAAAGTCAATCTCACTCTCTCAAACAGAGAGGGAGAGGAATCACACACAGAGTCTGTGTTCTGTCACCCGAACACAGCTGGGCCACCCTGCTCTGTAACCTTGGCAACTCCCTGACCAATGGCTGGATGGCAGGAGGTCCATAAAAACTGTGACACTGACAAACACACACACACACACATGGGTGTACACGCACACCCTCAGAGAGCACCTCTGCCTACAGATCTCTTGTTGACTGTGATTTCAGAGAGTAAACAGGCATCAGAGAGGTCTCCCGAAGATGAGAGCACACTGACATATGCACACACACACACACACACACACACACACACACACACACACAATGAGACATTTAGGATGAGGCTCATTAATATGCTCTGTTAAAACAAGATCTTTCCCCATCCACGCTGCTTCACAGAACTTGACAATGGTAATGAAGAGAGCGGTAGAGCTAGGAGATGGTAGTGCAGTGTCAAAATCTTCAGCCACATCTACATGATGTGTGTTTTAAACGAATTAGGACAGGGGTGAGACAACAGCTGGAGGGAAGAGAGAGATGGAGGAGAGGACAGAGAAGGGAAGGGAGAGGGAAAACAGAAGGAAAAGAGGATGGGTTCTGTGGTTGCTCGCCATCAGTCTCCCATGCTGTCCTCCCAAAGCTTACTCTCTCTCTGTTGTGTTTACTTCCTAACCACCACTCCGCCCATTAATCTCTCTCTCCCTGCACTTCTGTCATCATTCTTACATGCCTTCCTATTTCTATTCCTACTTTTTTTACTTGTTCTTCTATCTGTCTCCCTTCATCACCCTCACTGCTTCTTGTATTAGCCATTCTTCTCCCTCCTTCGGTCTGTCCATCCATTCACGTTTCACCACTTCTTTATGTTTTTCTTCTATGTCTCTCCCTCTTCCTGCCTCTTAATAGGAAAAATGTGACAGCGGGGGCCAATTCACGCATCATAGTCATTGAAGGAGAGGCCTCATTCGTAGTCAGATAAATTCTGCATCTCTCTGTCTGTCTCTCTAAATCCTCTCTCTAATGTTTGATTGGTTGTTTTTGAATGCTTTTAGCCCCGCTGATTAATGTGCCTAAGAGTCCATTAAAGCAATAGAAACATCCACATCCTCTGTCTCTGTGCTTGTTCTCTTCAATCTCCTCTCTATCTTCGGAAATCTTTCATATTGTTATTTCTTTCATCTGTGTACTAGGTCCCTTTCCACAGATTCTTTGTTTCGCCATCCATCCCTCCATCTTTCCCTCTCCTTGCTCTTCTTTCTTGTCATTTCTCTCCTATTTACAGTAGCTCCCTCATTCTCCAGTCCTCTTTTAGTCCCTCACCCTTCCCTTATCACTCTCTTTCCACCTTCCTAAATCTCCCTGTTTCCCCCTCCCTACTCCCATAGCATGCATTTGCCTTTTATATCATCCTCCCCTCCTCCCTTCATTTTTCCTCTGTTCTGTCTCAAACGTCCTCCGGAGTGCCATGATGGCCTCACCCAGGGCTGAAGGATCTAAACAGGCCTTGGTTGATTTACCACCAGCTCTATCTGGTGAAGGAATCAACGCAATCATCATCACTGAAGTCATTATGGTAAATTGGTGAAAGCTTAAAGGCTTACATTATACAGCTCCTTACTTCCAGTCTTGAGATATATGTAGCAGAGGTGAAGAAATGATGGTAATTTTTTATCATAATTTCTGGAGTCATTATGCTAAATGGGCAGATGGTGATAGAGAGATAGAAAGTGATGGGCTTGTTACAGAATGGAGTTAAGACAAGTTAAGACATTTGCCCTCATCAATAATATTATATAACATGTAAAACAGGTATGTGTGAGGAGTAGTATCAGCAAAACATTGCCAACAGCGGCCAAGTTAAATCCAATGACAAAATCAACATTTTGGACAGTAGCACAAGCACACACCTAAAGGATATATCAATTGAATATAATTGATAATACGACATGAATGAACCTTGTGTGTTTTTGTTGATTGGTGTGACCTTATCACCTGAATGGGTCAGATCCATGTCTGCATGGCAATACACTAAAACTAATTTGAAATTCAAATCCAGGAAATGGGTATTTTTCTTGGAAAAGGCAGTTTTGCAAATGACAGCAGACATGCCAAAGTGCTTTGGCTGAGGTAAACGTCCTCCATACAGTATAATCTGAAAATGTACATATGTATGAGGCATTTAACTTTAACACCGTTTCCAACACACCAGCGTATCCTCTTTTCTTCCTCCTTTTCCTCAGCCTTGATTGGTTGTTACATGCATGGGTGAAATTCAGAATTACCCATATTTTATAAGGCTTCATTGTCCTGTTCAAAGCTATTCAGTTCAAGGTTAGGTCGGAACAATAGTGAGATCAGTGCTGCCACACTTACCCGTCAAGGTGTCAGCGTGTCCTTGTTGAAGAACAAGACCTTTAACGTGCTATATTTACTTCTAGCCTTGTTTTCAGTCAGTGTTGCAGTAAAGGTTTCAAATCAGTTATATTTTCTTTTTAAGAAGCTGCCACCAATATAAGACTTTGGGATAATCATAATATATAAGGTGCAAGGACACGTGGGAAAAGACACATTTTCTAAAGTGGAATCTTCCCATAGTGCAGCAGAAAGTCCTATGGATAGAAAATCACTCAAACTGGCAATCTACTCGACTCTAAAATCACTCAGCAGTCATCAGAGACTCTTGAGGCCTGACAGAGAGTAGCTGTCATATATTCACACAGGGACACTTACATCAACTGAATCAGGTTGTGTACACGTCTGCATTGGCATATATGCATATGTGTGCTACAGTGTTAGATCTTAAAAGCCACTCAGCATTTCTATTTGCCATTCCTTTATATGTTATACTCTCCTCTGGCATCAGCTGGATCAGTCGTGACTGGAAAAGAAACCATCATACGATCACCGATTTAAAATTAGAAAACACTTCAAGAACACAAGTAAATAATAATAATTAAAATATTGTATCCATTAAAGCTACAGTATGGCATAGTACTACTGCTGCAGAGCTAGCTGGTTGTTTTATATTTTTCAGCTGAAAGAGTTTTTGCCATGTTTTACTTGATTACTTGATTTTCCCTTTTTATGACAAATATATGATGCCTCATATTATTAACACATCCCATTATGGCCTGTGTCAGTAATTTACAAGTTGCCATCTAGGGGGTGCAGAAGTTGAGTAATTAGGAGGTAAGTAATTGACACTTTATTTTAGTCATTACTTTTACAAGTCAGCACAACAGTCAGAAGCTGATCTGTCAGGAGCTCCTTAGCTAAAAGCCCTGCCTGACATCACATACACAAAAAAATTCTTTTCCCTCTTGAAACCATGCAAGAATAAATAGAGAGCAAAGATGAGTGATGTATTGTCTTAAACAGAGGAGTCATTATGTCCAACATTGACATACAGCACACTTGTCTTTGATATATATGTGACACCAAGTTAATGAGATATCAAGTCTGAGGTGCAACACCTTAGTTTATTGAACGCCTTGATCATTGACTGAGACACGTATATTACCTTGTGACAGGGACCTCACCCTGCAGCACTTCCCTTGCTATGCATGTGTATGTGTGTGCCAAAGCATGCATGCTGTGCACGTGAATTAATGTGCTGATGTATGTGTATAAAACACACTGCTTTTTGACATGCGGATATGCGTTTGTATGTGCATTTGTGTGTTTCCACATGTACTCCCGTGTGTGTACACGTGTATATATGTGTGTGTGTGTGTGAGTTACCAGAGGCAGCTCAGACACTGACCTATTCTGACATATAATATCATTCTGCTGCGGGGGATCGAAACTGAAAAGAATGAAAATCCATAGTGTACAGGAGACAACGGTGACAGCGAGGAGTAAGAGGTTTATTGTGAAAGAGAAAAAGGCCTGAGAGAAAGAGAGAGAGAGGAAGCAGCATCAGGAAAATGAGACAGGAGAGGAAGAGAGAGCGAGAGAGCATGACACGAGGGGGGAAATATATCAAGGTCTTAACCTCACAGGAATCAAATGTAGCAAAAGGGACTGGATTGAAGAAGACAAACACATCCAAATAAATCAAACGGAGACAGAGAACAAAAGATGTCTGAGTCTGACTGACTCACGGGGTCTGTTAATAACATCATGGCCTTCCAAATAGCCTCTGGCTTGAAAATACGATTCCAGGTACTGTTCACTGGCTTCCAAATATATTTGTCAGTATGAGAAGAAAACAGGTTGAAAGTCTCCGCTTTGAAGGAATTGCTTAGGTGATCGTTTCAGTTTCCTAGCTATTTGACTATTAGTTTAAATATGTACTAGCAGGCCTTGTGGAAAGCAGCTGAGAACAAGACATCATTTAGCCTTTGACACATGTTTAGTTCTCTGTGTGACAAGCTCCTGGGTAAAATGATCTTTTAGCAATTTTCTCTGAAAGGAAGAGTACTAAATATAGAAGAGGATTTGAAAAAGGCAATTGAAGACACATTTATAATACTGTACTTAGTAATCATTAAATAAAATAATTGATGTTTCATTAGAGGTTTAAGCATATAATCAAATATGGCAATAGTACAGTGATGGTGTCACTGCAGCAGAAAGAAAACCTCAGTTTGTGTCAATGCAGCTAAGAGAGAGGGACGGGCATTAGTGTACCACTAGAGTGCACTCTGCAGCCTTTAACACAGTGCAGATGAAGAGGCTGACAAAGAGACAGAGGGAGATTCAGAAAGGGAAAATACAAAAAGAGGCTGAAAAGGAGAGAAACATAGAGAGGGCAGTAAGGCTGGGGAAATAGAGTAGTGTCCGAACATTGAAAGACAGTAACGCAGAAATTTGCAAATTATCTGTGGAGCAGTGAAAGAAATGCAAATGAGGAACAATAACAACGGAAAAACAGAAAGGCAATAGAAAATAGAGAGAGGGAAGAAAAGAAGAAAAGAAAACATGAAGTCAAGAGAGACACACTCAGAGGGGAAGGTCTGCCTCCTTCATGCGTTCTCTCTCATTGCTGCTGTGCAGTACTTGCTGCCACTCTGGAGGTGTCACCTCTGTCATGTAGAATTTATCCATCAAAACCAGATCCTCTCCCCATCCTGCCCTTCATCCAGTTCTGCCTCCTGTCACTCCTGTCTGCTCACACCCTGCTGCTATTAAAAACCAACCTTCTTTTTCAACACATTTAATGCGTAGCCAAAGGACGGCTATAGTTCTCTTACTCAAACTCTGTTACTATCAATATTGCCATCACTCTTTCTGCTGACACATAAGGATATAAAAACTAAATGAAATACTTATCACTTTTACTTAATACTATTATGTTAAACTTACTAGTGTGTACTAGGATGATAAACCAAGCCACCTAATTTGCACCAGATCTTCCTTTAAAGGCGTAAGGCGGTCCAATTTGTGATACTCACTGTGATACAGCCTCTATGTGTACCTTAAAATGTATTTGTCTTCAGATCATCCTCCCTTTTATCTGAAGCAGCAATGACTACCAGCAAACGGGGGACTGGTGCTTTAAATTTCCCCATCAGAGTGATGTCTGTCAGTGTCTTTGAGCCATGAACTTATTGTAAGCATCATGCAGACTCTCTCTGATCGGCCAGCTTAACACCACACAGGAGGGCTCAGCTGATTCCTTGGATATTGCTGTTGTAGTGATACTGCAGCTATCTTTTAGCTGCTCTTTGGTAGCTGTGATGTGGCACTGATGTACACACAGTGTAAGTGATTTTCCCCTTCACTCCCTGTAGCCAATCAGTGGAAAACTACTTGGATTTTGACTTTGGTCTTGTCGGCCTTAGCATGTCTTCTCAAGCTTGGCATGTCTTCTCAGTATTGCCTGACATCGTACTTTGTTTTTACTTCACTTCACTCCTCTTTTGAAACCACAGCAAAAACTGGCTGCGCATCAGTGTCATCTTAAAATGACGTTAGATTCAGGCGGATATGTTGGTGAAAATGGAGTTTAACACGTTGACAGATCTGTCTAATATCAGACAACCGTGGTAATAGATCATAACAAACCACAGTGCTTTCTCATATATTGCAATGATGACACATTCTAATATGTTTTTGAATTGGACAGCCTATCCAGCAGTGTCAATATATGACACTGTGAGGACATTATCCTTCTGTACTATGCCAGTCTATGATAATGACCTGGCCCCAGGCTCCAAACAGCATCTTACTTTTTTATTCCTAAATATGGAGCAGTCTTGTAGCAGATATGACTTTAAAAAAAAACTCTTTAAAAACTATTATAGAATATTCAATTTAGTTTTTGGTGCCACTGTCACTCACACACATTGTATTATAAGATCAGTATGTCGACATGTTGTTGAATTTATTGATAAATGGCATGTACTTAAAACTCGTTTTTTTATGTGGTGAAAATCTCGGCATCTCTCTGTGTTGGACACTTGATCAAATATATGAACATTTTTTGCAGGCCTCAGCATGAAATGTACACAATATTATGACTTCTTAATAATTACATATGATTAAGAAAATAAACATATGCATGCCAATTCAGTCATATCAGACAAAGGCTATGTTTATTTAGTCAAGCTGCTGGTGTCAAGTTGGTAAACAAAAGAATAAATATATTTTGCTTATACACACGCAAAGCTCTGTTTAGCAATAAATGTCTGATTTATTCATGATTCTAGACACACTACTAATTAGTTACACATGCTCAATAAACACCTCTGCCAACAAGCACTGTGTGTGAGTTAGTGTTAATAGTTGTGTGCTTATATGCTGTTATGTGCTGCATTTATCTCATCATTTTAAAAACACCACCCGCCACTTTAATCACTCCTCCCAACACTTCCAACGCTGCCAATTCTGGCTACAGTTCAAGTCTGATATATTCTAGAGGGAGGAGGGATAAAGTGAGGCCCTCAATGGAAGAGAGAAGGGCGATGCAAACAGAAAGTGGGATGTGTGCAAATGAGATGCAGCAGTCAGGTATTTATGATGCTGGGTAATCACCAAGGGAATTAAGCATTTAACCATGCGCGTGTTATCTGTGTATCATTAACATCGTTTAGATAGATTTATCCCCTATCAACACAGATGACCCAGTGGCATGAGCCGTATGTCTAAACAGGACTGAGGTGGAGCAATAACGATGCATATAACATATAGATATTACATACCAGGTGAATTAGGAGCAGATTTTTGCAAGCAAATGCTAAATAATTTTTATTACAGTAGTGAATGAATATATTGTCATTTTTGCAAAGCATTTATTAAAAAGAATGAAGAATCTCATGGGCAGGCAAAAAGCAGGAAACATTTGCTTCATTGATTAAGCATTGTGTTTTACTATTTTGGAATTTAAATGCACTAAGAGCTGAACAAATAAATGTCCTGGGTGTTTCTAATGGAAGAGACATTTTGGTTCTCATCCCTACGCTATTACTAAATCACATAGTTAAATTATCCCCATGTGCAAAGCAGTGTGATGTTATTTACCTGCCGCTCATGTTTTTCGGTGAGAACAGCACTTGCACACAGCAAGGGGGGAAAAAGGCACATGACTTGTTTTATGATTAGTTTGGACATTTAACATAATACTGGGCAGCAATCCTCTCAAGTGAAACTGACCTCTGGGAGAAGGATGTTTGATGAATCTTGCTGCTCTCTTCATTGTGAAAAGAGGTTTAATATAATTGGATGAACAGTAACTTCAATTACAACACTATCTGAAAGATATGTAATACTGTAGATATGTTCAAAAGACTCTACACAAGTTAGATTCAAAACTGTAAAACCTGTGGTGACTGAAAATATAAGTCATGCATGTGACAACCTCAGAGACTAATGCCGTTTTGTCCTTCGGGTTGATTTCAAAATGCAACCAAATTAAGCGTGTTCTCAAAAATGACAAGGTCAGATACTGGCAAATGGTGGCTTGAATGTGAATGCTTTGCACTGAGTGATGAGTAATTGCTTTGATGGAACCGCCATTCTGCACCTGGTTCCCTGTATTCCAAACCCAGCACAGGAATCATTCGATTCCAATGTTTTTCTTATTAACCGTATTGACTTTTACATGCGTCAGAGGTCCTTAGTTTAAAAACTGACAACTACTTAAAAAAGTAAAGACCTACCTTGCGAATTCCTTCTTTTGACTCCTCGACGTTATTATCTCCTCCTCCGGTGCGGTTAATCATCCGCCACATCTGGGAGTACATGGGATCTCTTTCAAAGGGGTTCATGGACTTGGAGCGCACCTGATCATAGACTGCAGAGTCCAGCACTGTACCATAAGGCAACTCTGTCTGCTTGGATAAGTCCTGGAGAGACCTAGAGAGAGACAAGTGGTGAACAGAGTTATTCACATTACAGACTCTGCCTGAATGGTCCGCTTCACATGACACATGGGGCTCGTTCAACCCCTGGGTACTACTGTTGTGGTGATACTCCAGTCACATTTGAGCTGTTCTTTGGTCACTGCAGTTGTAGTAATGGATGTTGTAATGCCATGTTATCAACAGCATGCTCTCTAAGCAACAAGCACCCAAATTCACAGTAGATAACAAACTACAATGCTGTCTCATCTACTACAATAATGACACTTTCTAACATATCTTTAGAATGACCAGTGTGCAAAGCAAAGACTACTTGTGATGTAGACAATGGCAGTTTTGGGCTCATGATGTAAAATTCAGGGAGTCTCAGCTTTCTACTCACTGTACTTTATAACAGCCTGGATTTTCAAACAACATCATATTTTTTAACAGTACATTTAGGATAAAATGTAAATAATACAAACAAACAAATAAAAACCAACTGTTTTATGCAGTTGTGAAAGAAGACAATGATTAAAAGTTGCCCATCTATTGACCTGGATTAAATCAAGCCTTTGTTACTACCTTGATAACTCCCAGTGATAGCTGACTAGGCCTGGAGAGGATGGCATTAAACAGTACACATTAAGTATTCATGAAGTGGCCAGCTGTACAGTGGTTCACACTATCTCTTCCCCATAAATGAATGATTTGGAGCTAAACTGTCCATGGGCCAACAGTGGGAGTTGGCAGCAGCATGTAACTGACATGGAATGAAAATGGAAAAATGGGGATTGGCCATGACTGACAAATGTGAGAAAAATGGGGTGGAAATCAGTTTAGACAGGAGCGCTCTCTCACTTCACAGTGCTGAACAAGATGACTTGGCTAACTGCACACAGTTGATATCTACAATTATACCAAGACAAAGGGAGACACTAATAAAGAATTAGAAATGAAACAAAGCAAAAGTCAGTCTGACTTGTAATTTCTTTTCTTATTTCTCTCTCTTCTGCTTTCTCTCTCCCTCTACCCCTCACCCATAAATTGCCACCTCTGGGGGAATACACAAGCTATTGTTAATTATAACGCAACAGTGCTTAGGTTGCCTCTCAAAGAGTTTGGCCGCTGAGAAATGTAATGGAGAACCATTACAGGAACTAATTACTGTTTGTTTGTTAAATGGCTGCTACATGCCACCCATGGATTTGAGAGACTCACATTTGTGAAACAAAACATGCACACAAACACACTCAACATGTCCTGCTTAATGAAGAACAGCATGTGTACAGTGTCTGAATTCATTAATTCAATGCTGTAATACAGCCACAAAGCAGATTTAACAATGGGTACAAATATACGTAGGTGCTGTTTGTCTTATTACTAGGCTTCTCATTCAGACAACAACACATGCACACACAGACATACACACACAAAATAACAGACTTTTTCTCGCGGTTCCTCTCTCTCTCATGCCCTCCTCAACTATCTCTCTGACCCCCTCTAAAAAAAAAAACATTGAAGATTTTAATGAACTTTCCTGTGAACATGAATCTTTTATTGCCGTCAATTAATCTTTGGCCTTAATAATCTCCCCTCCCCACCACTCCCCTGTATAATAATATGAATTATTATGAATATGCACTCCTGTCAGCACAGTCTTTGACCAGAATCTCCCCTCTGTGAATTGGTTTCACTGGGTAGTAACTCTAAGCTTGTTATTTAATGGTGTGTGAATGTGTAGGAGAGAGAGAGAGCGGGGGAAATATGTCATGTCTTAAAGATGGGTTTAGATTTTACTGAGACCAAAAAGAAAGATTAAATCAGATTAAAAGGGGTTTATTGTGATTTCATAGATTTTTTGATATGTGGTCCAGTTCTCAAAACCAAACAGTGTCTTTCCAAAATTCTCAACATAAAAAATTAAATATTAAACATTCTATACAAGACAGTTGTTGTCCATCACTGCCTATGATGGGCTAACTTCAACCAATCAGATTAACGAAGCATAGCACAAAGTCGAAGTCTGTCGAGAGAAGAGTAAAAACATATTTTCCATCAAGAAAAACCTTCAGTGCAGTTCTTCGCTCATCTAAAGAAATTCTCGCCAGTTCTAAAATAACTGATGTTATAGGAGCGTCTACGCTATCGTCTGTAGGAGCCATTGCTGTCGCTTCTCTCTGTCGTGACATCTAAACCATGTCCGCTGCTGCGTTCCTCATAAGACGCAGATTGGTCCAAACCATTGTGGTTGGGCCACAAGTGCATAACTTGAAGTCTGGCAAGACATACTCTCATGTGATCTCGCAAAACCAGCTGCCTTGCAAGGTAATATTGTCTTATGAAGATAAGCATATATGAATTATGTGCTTAATTGTCTTTTTGGGAATGTTTTTTGGGGAATCTAATGTGTGTGCATGTGTGCGCACACACACACTTGTCTTTTTGTCCTGTGTGTATGCTAGCTCATTTTGCAACCAATTATATTCCCCCTAAGCAGTTCAATGAGCAAGTAAATGGAGTGTACAGCAGCTAAATGTATCCAGTGACAAATACTAAGTATGCATGTGTGTGTGTGAGAGAGAGAGAGAATGAGAGAGTAAGGTTAGAGAGCGATTATTTGCAACTCAATCCATGTATACAGTATGTGTGTGTATATCTTTGTTTCTGCATGTGTTGAAAGATATTGGTAATAAAATGCTTTTAGGAAAGCAAATTTCACAAAGCTAAAAATGGTCTAACGTTTAAGAGGAACATTGCGTACAATTTAGTGGTTCGTCTTTTAGCTGATTTTCATAAATATTTTATTTAGCTGGTATGACTATTGCAAGGTGTTACAATAGGCCTAAAGGACAAATATGAGCTTATCTTATCTTGGCTTTGAGATTCTGTAGGGAAATAAATTTGGGTAAAGGCAGTAGAGCCTTGATCAGTTCATTAACTTTTCGACAAATGCCTGTTGGTCCACTGGAGACAGCTGCACAACCTTGAACAGTATTTTTTCTCTCAAATAACAACAACAGCTAAACATGGTATTTATAGTAAGCAAGCTAAATTCTAATTCTGTCTATGTTTTGCTCATATTTGATTATGTATAAACATATGCCAGTATTCTATGTGTTTTATTACTGATTATCATTTTCTCTACTTTATTATTGTCACTGAAGCAACTTCGTTATTTGCTGTTATCTTTTCAGTAGCAATTCACGTGGTGTGTGCTCTCACAGTGGCTAGATTATGCATCTGTTCTGTGAAAGTGTAAATTAAATGTTCCATTTATTACTGCTACTATAAACTGTCAAAGGGACAGTGCCCTTATAATCCCTTTCTCTCCAACAGAGGGTGATAAAGTGACAGTATGACAGTAAATCTTGAATTCATGGCCCTTAAGACTCATGAAACTAAGTAACCAAATGAGCTGGAACCAGTTTCTCCATTGGGGACCACTGCTGTCTTGGCTGACCACTGGCTTGCAACAGACATTCATACATACAGAACAGTCACCAGCCACTATGTGCCACTCCTTCTCTCAACAGGTGCCAACTTTTGTCACACTCAAAAATGAACTTCTCATTCTAACTCACTAAAACACTACCCAAACCTTCCCCTCACTCCGTTTTTGCTTCTTCCCACCTTCTTTTGTCTACCCTCCTAACCTCTGCCCCTCTCCTCCCCCTTTTCTCCCACACAATTCCTCCCTTCCTTTCCATTTTATAATGTTCATACGGTTTTGTCTCCCTCTCTTTGTATGCTGCTCTCTTGCTCCCCTCTCTTTGACACTCTCCACTGCCATCCTTCACTGTTTTCCTAAAGGATTCACTCTAAAATTGAGGGAAAACATCCAAGCGTGAAATAGTCCAGAGAGGGTTCTGAACGTTCACTTGTTATTTCATTTCCAGGAAGAAACAAGGGCATTAATACTTAAAAACCCTGTCTGTCCTGACGGCTCACTGAGACACTAAGAAACAGCCTCCATCCTTCCCCGGCCTTCTCTTCCTGTCCGTGCATTTGCGTGCTTGCTCTTTTCCATACTTAACTAATTCTCTCTCTCAATCGCTCACTCATAAAACTACTCACTCTTTTGCCATTTGCGTAATATGTTAATCAAGTATTTTATCAGATAAAAATGCACGCTAATCACAACATCACAGCTTTTTTCAGCTTGGCTACTCTCTTAATCTTTCCGCTGAGGTGTTGTTATGCTTTACGATTTCTCTCTGTTTATTTCGGGTGTGTTCCCTCTCACCACTCACCCCACCACCCATCTTTGGAGGCTCAAGGCCATGTGGGTGCGGCTGTTTAGGGGGTAATTATGCCACTAATGACCCCAGAAGAGTCAACACATGAAAGATAATGCATTAAAATTTATGGAAATCCGTAATTAGCTCAATGGATGCTGAATGAGGCGGTAAACTGAGAAGCACTCATTAATGACAGCAAATTTAAGCAAGAAAAAAAAAACATACAAAAAAGGATAGAGAAAAGAAAATAAGAAAAGTTTTCTTTCTACACATCTTCCAAGAGACAAGAGAGAAGCAAAAAAGCAGGCAGTATGAAAAACAGAGAAGAAGAGATAGTGAAGACAAAAGGAAAGGAAAAAGGAGGAGTTTTGCCAAAGACAACAAAAAGAGAGGGAAAAAGGGACGACAGAGAGACAAACTGACAGAAACAAATTAAGAGACAGATAGTGATGAGATTTAGAGAAATAAATGTTGTTTATTCCAAAGCCAAGCACAATTCACTCTGGCACTGCCGGGCATAGCGGATGCTTCGGCATGCTGATTAGTCCAATGAGAGATGAGCATTTCCTAGTGCCACCAGGAGAGGAGCAGGCAAACATATTATCACAAGGATAGATAAACAGAGGGCACATAGCTTAGGGAAATAATGTGTGTGTGTGTGTGTGTGTGTGTGTGTGTTTGTGTGTGTGAGAGAGAGAAAGCTAAATGAGAGTATAAGGCTTTGCCAGTTGCCTTCTCTGCTCCCAACCTGAGAGGAACATGCAAACACTCTTCTTACATTCTTCTATACTGTGTTTCATTCTTTCTCTCTGTTTCTCCTCATCTTCCCCATCTTCATCACTGTAAACACACACACACACACACACACTCACACTATGATAGATCCAAACTTGAGGCAGGCAGGAAATTACTATCCTACGATGGTGTGAAGGAGGAGGGGGGTAGAAAGGATGGAGAGAGGAGAAGGATAGGGAAGTAATTGTGTGTGTGTGTGTGTGTGTGTGTGTGTGGCCTCTCATGTATTACACCTGCCTGATAGAATGGATTTCCACACTGAGCAACAATCAAGCATACTGGGGAAGACTGCAGAGTGTCTCTGTGTGTTAGAAATAATTTGTCATGTACACACAATTATACACTATTCTGAATGTGTGTGTGTGTGTACGCATAACTGCATACATACTTGTGTTTCCTGGGTTTACATTCCTTTGCATTATGAAACTTGTGATGTGCAGCTTTAAAGTTGAACAAAATGTAATAAATATTGTTGATATGTTATAGGGAAATGATTTCAGTTCTTGTATTACAATACCAACGTCAAAAGATGTCTATCAGAAATTAAAGCCATGGACCCAGATATTTTGAAGCCAGCATGCTGCCTCCACTGACAAAATCGCATACTTACTGTATGGAGTTCTCTATGCGTGTGATGGTGAGGAAGGCTGCTAGATTGGCAGTATACGAGGAGATGACAATAAGAGCAAACATCCACCAAATGCCCATCATCATCCTTGTAGCTAGAGTGGTGTAGGGCACCTCTCCACCTAGAGAAGAAAGAAAGGAAGAAAAAAGAAAGGAAGTTAAACAAATGCACAGCAACAGAAAAAGACAATAAAGGTGTCACTTTAACACATTCACGCAATTCTTTGCTGCAGGAGAAAAAGCTGTTAAAACAAGCAAAGCACATCCTGAAAGATTATGTTTGGATTAACCGATCTGATCTGATGCTTTAGCACAGATCTGATTTCAACACTGCGGATTGAAGTGGGAGAAATTGCAGAGAAGTGAATCTATGCTCTTCTTGAAAGACATCAAATAATAAATCTTTGCTACATCTTCATGATATGATAATATTTATATACAGAGGTGAAAGTGGCCTGTGCAGAGTCTTTAACTCTTTGAAAATGCTTTTAGACACAAGTTAAAAGAATGTAACCTGCTATTGTACATTGTCGCCTAGTGCTGCTCATGGTGGGATCGTTGGGTTTGTATGTTTTGCTTTGTATGTGTGGAAGTTGGTCTCATCCTGCTCCATGTGATAGAGTGCCCTGAGATAACTTTGTTATGATGCGGCGCTATATAAATAAAATTTAATTTAATTTAATTAGCTTTTGGAGCTTTCAACTGCACCCCCCTGAGAGGAAGAGTGGAGGGGTGTATGACATTATCCTGTCAGAGCTGTGGGAAACACTACATCAATGAAATGGTTATACAAGAGACCGAATGAACATTAGAAACAGACATCAGTCTGGCAACACCAGACTAAAACCACTCAAAGTATCCAATTTGAAGGGGTCAAAGGTCATCAACTAGGAGTCAGTGAGTCATCTGAACACTTGTTATGAGGTGACTGAAAGTCCATATATGGGTGAGTGAGCAAACTCCATTTACTAAATCAAGACAGTGAGATGTGGTTGAAAGCTCTGAACACCAGAGCCGTGGAGTCAGGACTAAACACTCGAGTCATTTGAGTCATTAATCCGAGGACTTAAGATCATGAAAGACTTGTAACTTGACGTCACTGGGACTTTAGCCTTTTGACCAGGAAATGACTTGATCTTCCACAAGTTATAAAAAAGTGTACAGTGAATCAACTCTGACAGACATAACAGATGTTTTTTTAAAAACATTTTAATCATTATCTCTGTAAATGTACTTACTTACTGAACTTAACTCAGGACTTTATAACCAAGACTTGAGACGTAAAAAACTTTCTCAAGTCTTGGAAAACACCTCTGCCTGAAAGCTAGTGAAGGGACCTTTGAGCTTAAATAATTTTATATATAGCTTGTCTCATGTTCAGCATAAAATCTTTACCTGCAAAGTAACCAGTAAAGCAGCTTCCAGACATTTCAGAGTGAGACTTCTGTTTCTGGTTAAACAAAAATGATCTTACTCTTTAACAAAATGTCTGTCTCTGAAGGGATCCTTTACATAATGTTGTCAGACACTGCCCGTCTGAGCCTGTCAGCACAACACAAAACACAAGGCCAAGTAGTGGACAGACTTTTCACGGGCGCAATTGCCCCAAAGGATTACGTGGCAGCCATTGCAGCCTGTTCGCAGCTGCCGGCTGAGGCGATCTACTGGACCAATTCTAAAACATTTGCTAACTATTAGTCATTGACACCCTAAGATTTACAAAACTAGGGCCCAAGTTTAAAAATACCAGAATATTATTTTTAAAAAATGCACCACGTTACTTTTCACAGCTGATTATTTCACTGCTGATACTACTACTGTTACAAATACTGCTATTGTCTGTGTACTTCTACTACTTGTATGATAACTTCTAACACATTGCCTTCCCTGCTACGACTGTTACCACACATTATTATTACTTTTACTACTATTACTGTCAATATTGCTTTTATTATGAGTGCTCTAATAAAGCCACTCCACCTCTCCTCCTGAAAGTGGAGAACTCCCTACTCTTTCTGCTTCTACTACTGTAGTTCTTCAACTCCTTCAATCTTTGCTGCTATACTTCTGCTACCATTATGTCACCAAGAACTACTCACTCAGTACATGTTTTCAAATACTATTATACTTCTACTACTGCTTCGAATATTTAAACTTAATATCACTACATGTAAACTTATCTAGCTGTGTGCACTTAAAAAAATTTTTTGGGGGTTTATTCTCTTATTCGCTTTTGGCACATTTTCTGGTTCTCCACTCCCAGGAGGAGAGGTGGAGGGAGATGGAGCAGGGTGTTTAAGCTGCATGACGTGCTTTAATGGTAGCTTCTTGGAGAGGGAGAGTTAGGCAGCAGCGAATAGAGAAGTCACCCTCTCTCCTCCTTGTTGCCCTGGTTGGAGGGTTGAGACGCGTGCTTGAATCAGATGCTCTGCCCTGCAGTTGTGTCTTGTTTTTTTGATGCAGTGTGACTCCTCTCAGCCACCCTGACAGCCCCCGGTGCTGCCACCGTCTGCAGCGCCCTGCTGCACAGAACCATGCCGTTGTTTGAAGATATGCAGCGAAAGCCTTCTCTGCTTGACCCCTGCTACTGCCACAGGCACACACACATTCATAGATATATTCACATGAATGCTCACACACCAACTCCCACTCACACATTTAAAATCAGTCTCAGCTTCTTCTTGTTACCCTTTGATATGCACTCAGTTCTGACTCCCACCCTCTCAGACCTAAGCCAGTAACAAGCAGCATCAGTGGCTGTACAGTAGTAACACTTTATATAATATTTCAATTGGATTTTTTTAATCAACTAATTATCCTAGGTAAGGAGTGACAGGTCTGGGTAAGTGCTAAAGTTTATGCTCACATTGCTACTGCTAGCAGACCTTTACATTTGAAGTTCAAAATATGCAATCTGGCTTGAATGTTTAGTTAGACATTATTCAAGTCTAATTTATTTATATAACACCAAATCATGACAGAAGATATCTCAGGGTCTAGAGCAGGTCTAGAGCATACTCTTTATAATATTATTTACAGAGACCCAACAATTCCCACCTTGATGAGTTGGGATGACTGAAAAAGTATTGCTGTAAAGCCTGCCTTACATTTGGGATCCACCTCTTTTGCCCTGATCTGATCTTAGAAAATCCACTGTACACTACCTGCCCAGCACCAAACAGAGGATAGACAACTAGCTGGTGAAAATAGTGAAACATTTAGCAACTAAAGTGCTGGGTATTTTCCTCAAGAGTTGGTGGAGACTAAACTAGAGCTAAAAGGAGAGTGAATATTGGAATTAAATGTGTCAGTTGGACACAAAAATTACTCCAACTCAACTGTACAGGGTGACAAAATGTCAATGTTGTTTTTTCAGCTTGTTTCCGCTGCCCCCAAGGGGTCAGAAATCAAGCAATGAAGATTTAAGCATTGCATGAAAATGTAGCTCTCATCAGATATCTTCATTCCTCTGTTATTTTGTAACCCCAGTGGCAGGCTTAGTGGTCACAGGGCAGTGAAATTAATATTGTACCAGTATCTAGGCTTGCAGGGAGGGGCTGAGGACGAGTAGGGGACAACTGGAGCCAGAGGGTAGGTTCAATATAGCATAAATGTAAAACAAAATGTATTGAAAGAGCTTTTTAAAGAAAACATTAAAATATTACAACCTAAGCCAACATTACTACCTCTCAATACCTATAGAATACTATTATATTAGTATATATTTAGTATAGTGCCCTTAAATAGTTTCACAGTATGCTTAAACAAAAACCATGTTCATACACACTATTTCAGTATTTAAAGGAGTGAGGGAACAGCACCTATAGGAGGCATGGCCTCGTGTCGATGTGTGGGTCAGAAGACACGGGTGAGTCTGACTGACACTGACTAGAGTCTTTTTTATATAACTTTCATGACATAGACAGGTCCCAACCGGTTGACTCAATGTCAGCATTTGCCTCTCTGATTTTAAAACAGTAGATGGCGTGTTGAGCCATTTTCAAACCATGAAATGCCGATTTTTATGCATTTGGTAAGACATGTCAATATTAAAACCAGCACTGATGTGTTTCATCACAGTATAGTCATATAATTTAGTTTACAGCTCTGTACAGAATCTTATGTCAATCTTGGAGTATAATTTTGAACCTTTTAATCATGAATTATGACGTTTAACATTTGATCATTACATTACGTTTATATGTGTTTTGATTTTGTCTTCATCACCATGTACTGATGTAAAGTAGATATAATAATCATTCATTTCTTTCATACCTTACATTTTCATAGTAAGAATAACATTTAGATGCATATATTTTGTTCTCTCCCTATGCACAAATCAAACCAGGCTCCAGTGCATTGATTGTAAAACGTAGTACATACTCAATCAGTATGTACTGCACAGTGCATACTAAATTAACAATTTAGTATGCCTTGCCAGCCGACTGCTCATACTGAAGTACTCAAGCGATACGTCTTCTCTGCATCACATGATTGTATTGATCACATATTATAGTCACAAATGTAAATCCACGTAACCTCCTCCACTAAATGTAATATCATCTAGTATAATTTTATGGCAAATTAATATCACTAAATATTTTAGTGTTAAATATTTTTTCTACAGTACATTATATACAGTGGGTACGGAAAGTATTCAGACCCCTTTACATTTTTCACTCTTTGTTTTATTGCAGCCATTTGCTAAAATCAAAAAAGTTCATTTTATTTCTCATTAATGTACACTCAGCACCCCATCTTGACAGAA